>JADAQX010000836.1:0-22612 GCA_015476325.1 Cardiosporidium cionae
AGAGAGAGAGAGAGAGAAAGAGTAGAGAGAGAGAGAGAGATAAAGATGAGAGAGTAGAGAGAGTAGAGTCAGAGAGTAGATAGAGAGAGTAGAGAGAGAGAGAGTAGATAGAGAGTAGATAGAGAGTAGATAAAGAGTAGATAAAGAGTAGATAAAGAGTAGATAAAGAGAGTAGATAAAGAGAGTAGAGAGAGTAGAGAGAGAGAGAGAGAGAGAGAGAGAGTGAGAGAGTAGAGAGAGTAGAGCGAGAGAGTAGGTAGAGAGAGAGTAGCTAGAGAGAGTAGAGAGAGAGTAGAGAGAGATAAAGATGAGAAAGAGTAGAGAGAGAGAGTAGATAGAGAGAGAGAGTAGATAGAGAGAGTAGATAGAGAGAGAGAGTAGAGAGAGAGAGAGAGAGTGAGAGAGTTGAGAGAGAGAGAGTAGAGAGAGTAGAGAAAGATGAGAGAGAGAAAGATGAGAGAGAAATGTGCTTAAAGAGGGATCCTTTATTTTTAACATCCAAACCTTTAGATGAGAAAATTAAATTACAAAATCTTATCAACTTTTATCCTAAAAGGATTCATCACCTTCCACATGTCTCCTTCATTTTTTACACACGAAAAAAATAGAAATCTTAATTTTCTCTTTACAAAATAAACTTATGGAGAAACTATGGATTTTATACAGTGTATACAAAGAGACCTACATCTGTTGTATCTCTGGGAGTAGATGAAGAAGAAATTCCATCTAAAGGCAGAGAGGGTGGAGCTTGGGTAGCAAAGAGAGGGGTTTCTTCAGAGAATCCCACCATACCTGCACGGGTTGCAGCCAAGGATTCCTGCGTTAAATATTGAAATTGTTGTTCATCTTTACCCACAATACAAAGCATAACCATAGCAGAGAGAGTTCCTGGATATTTCTGAAGGAGTGCAAACTCTGCCTCAGCATTTCTCCCGATAGCGGCATCTTCTGAATGCATAGCTTGAAGAAGTTCACAGCAAACTGCAAACTTCTTCAAGATATCTTCTGCTTCAAGAGAATCCATCCTGTAGGGATTTGAACCAGCAAGAGAAAATATACAGGCTCTGAGGGGATGTACATACAGAGCAACACATCGTGTATAAACGATAGAAAAGTTGTTTTAAACTACAAAGAGAGAAAAGAAAATACTACAAACTGGTGTGTGAAAGAAGTAAATTCTGCAAAGAGGCCCTGTAGGGGTCGGAGTGAGAGAAGTTTTTTCAAAATAGAAAACGTAGAGAGAGAGAGTAGATATAAAATGCAGGGGATAGTTCCCACACATGGATTTTGAATACATTCAAAAACATACAAAATTTTGTTGATACGATAGCAAAATAGGCGGAAGATGGCTGGAGCGTCGGCTTCTTTTTCTTATCGTATTATTTTCGATTCTCCAATGGGAATGGTGGATTAAAGGCTATGCTTGTATAGTGGAGTATACAAAAATCTATGCAGATGTTTGTACTAACCCTTGTGGGTATTTCCTCATATCTGAGGAGAATAGAAAAGGCACAAGAAAAGCATAAATCAATGTCTAATCGCGTGTCGAGTTACTTTTGAAATCTTCTTAAAAAACAAGGAAATACAGCATGGAGAGTTACAACATTCTGAAAATATTATTTCCTCTTCTCTATTCCTTCATTATCTGCTTAGAATGGAGGCAGTAAAGCACACAGCAAAAGGGAGCAAGCATTGAATAAAAGAGATTCAACATAAGAATTCATCATGAAGTATACTGTCCACATTTCAGTATTATCCTATTTCCAAAGCGAATTCTTTTGTTAATGCGTAGTACGATGGAAAATCCAGGAGATTTCAAAGTAAACGCAAAAAGTAATAGAAGCACTATAAATTTCAAGGGAATACAGAATCTGATGGGATGCAGTAAATGATCCATGTGAACAAATGCATTGATTCTCTACCACTGACTACTCTTCAACGACCCTAATGAGTATTGTAACACTGCTAAAATTTTATCATCGAAAAGCAACGAAAATGAGGTGCATTTGCACTACGTGGTTCTCAAGCCAATAAATTTCCATTTGGTGAACTAAGTAGACGCAATATTATGGAAGAGGGGAAAATAAGAATTCTATGGACGACATGAAAATGCGTTTGCTTTAAAAAGCTAAGGAGCAATCTATTTTTTCTAAATGTGAAGGGAATAAAACGTTAGTGATACATTGGCAGTTGGAGAGAAATAATGGGAGCACTCATAAAGAAAGAGCACGCCAGATTAGTTACTTTTCGAAAGTAAGAATACTTTTCAGTAACTTAGTAGCAAAATTCCATATTTTTTGATGAGCTTTATGAGCTACACTAGTAACTCTTCAAGGCCATCGTATTTTGCAAGAATGGGAGCAGCCAAACATGATTTGTAAAAATGGTTCCCCATACAAGCGAGGGCGAAAGAAGCAAGGAAGTGAAGAAGAATAATAATCAAAAGCGAATCTTTTTTTTAAAGCTTCTGCGGCTTTATGCGCTTGACTACAGGGTCATGCAAAGAACTTCTTCAACCTTTTGAAACTACGGTAGCTAGCGGCGGCTCCTATCGGAACCAACTGAGGTAATTCGCCCGCTAATATCGCAACCTTTTCGACCATTTTCTTTCAAAAGTTATTTGCAATAAACAGACGGTGAATAAATACAATTTGTTCGTTGAGGAGAGAACATTCGCATGGAGAAAAGTTGATATCTTGTTACTCTTTTTTTGTGCGTTAATGGATAAATTTCCTAACGACACAAAAATAGCCCGGATAATCTGCAATTAAAATCGGAAAGACCTACGGAATTACCATAAAACAAGCTGCATTTATTAATGGATATGGCACAATTGTGTATAAACGCATTTAGTATATTGTTTGTTTGCATGTGCTACAATATTGTCTCTAACGAGAATCGTTGTTTCCATTCGCTGATGATTCTGTTACTGTTGCTCAGTTTGCCAAAGGAAAGGCAAAAAGCAATTTAGATGGCTGCGGTACTACAGCTACTCTGGGTAATTTACATTTTTTTGTCGTGATAGCAAGGATTCATATGATAAGAAACATTATACATTCAGCTTTTGACCAATTCAAAAAATTTTTTTGCAAAAATGTAGGTGATAACACGGAATTGTCAAAAATGAGTATAAGAGTTGCGCAAGTAAGAAATAATGCCACAACGCTTTTTTCTTTCAAAATTCCCAACAGACCCAGTATGCCGGACGCCTTTTTGTCGTATTAATTATAACATATCTGTTTGTCTAAAATGTGCATAGATTTATATTTCGTATTTACTTTTAATTATTGTGCGTATACTTAGTAAGTTCCTTTTGTAGTTGAAGTTTTATCTCATTGCCAACCGAATAGGGTTTAATTTATCTCTTATAGACAAAGATTGAAACGAAGTATCTTTGTCTTATTTGCTATATACGTGTAAAATTCTTCTACGTCACTGAAAATCTCCTTAATACATTGTAACAAATAAAAAGTGCTTATATAAGAGAAGTAACCGAAATTGCCCACTCATTTTGTTAATTATCGAATTCTAAATTCTGCTTGTACTATGCGTTGTGTATCCAAAATTAGCACAAATAAGATTATTTTCAGTAAATAATGCGATATATTCTATATCATTGCTGATAATTATTTCCATAAAAGTAATCAAAAGTGTGCGCATGATGGTGTAATTACAAATACAGAAAAATCAATACATTTATTTTTGCGAAATAAATAAAACAGCAATGAGGATACACTTAAAAAAATATCCAATGTCCTTTTTAAACTCGCTCGAAACATAATTATTGAACTTTCTACAATCTCTTTGATGAAAAGTGCTTGCAACTATTGTGTATTATACATTGGATAATCAGCCAATATTTGAAATAATACCAGACAGAATTCCCTATTCAATGCTTGTCGTCACCAAATTCTATACGAAATGTATGCATGAGCATGTTTTGGCCTATAAACCGCAATCAAAAGATGCAGAAAATAAAAATGAAAAGAATTTTCAAGTTGTGCTATCCATTATTTCTATATTTTTAGTATGCATGAATGCTAATCACGAAAAAATTTGGACTAATCTAGACACGATTCTCTTTAAGTAAATATGCATTCTTTTGCCTGCGTTAATCCGGTTGACACATTTGCTGCTCCCTTTGAAAGAAAATATTTTGCAATTGAAGTAATCCGCAATTATCTATAGTAACGACATAATCTTCACATAATTAGTGGATTAAACCATTTCTCCAAGCTGAGGCATCTAATTTAAATAAAGTGGTACCGCATGCTTATGCTTTCATTTAAACTTTATTATTTACAATTTTCATGTAATGATCACGCTGATAACTTTTCAACGTTATGTTCTCAGTGTTCACGGCAATTTTGCCAAATCAACACGAACAATTTTTAAGGGAAAATTTTCTTGCTTTCTATGTAGTAAAAAAATCATTTGGGAAACTGCTGTTGGCTGGTTTCTCACGACTGGAATGCGTAAGGTAGAGAATGTAGAAAAACTTCCACATATTTCCAGTTCTTTGCTTTGACTCGGATTCAAGTTGTAAACATATACACAATATTTTATTGTCATTCATATCTAAGAACTTTATTTGTGAAAAAGACAATAAGCATAGCTATTTTTAGAATATTGAAATGTATGTCGTGGGGAAATATTCGTGTCTGCTAGAATAGCACCTGCTGTAGCAAAATCAGGGTCACTTTTTCTGCTATCTTTTCTCTGTGCAGTACGCTCCCCGCCTGTTCATGAGTAAACGCAGACAAGAAAATTGTTTTTCACGGCTGCGTTTCGCAATTATTGAAAAGAAAAGTGTTTTGTCTTTGCTTCTGCAGTACCAGCGGTTAATACCTAGTTTCTTGGATGAGAAAACATACAATGAATAAATCCTATGAAAGCATAACAACCAATTCAGTGCATTAACTACTGAAACGGCAACAGTTTCCTCCTTTCACTTCGTCTTGTAGGAAATGAGCTACTATCCTGTGCACAACTGCATCGTTCAAAGCAGTGCATTGAACAATTTTTTGTAGGTTCCGTACAGTAAGCACCCCTTTACCAGTGCTACTAATTCTTTTTATGATTCATCAAATTCCCGTTGCATTCGCTTTCCTCTTAGCGATGAGTGGTGCAATCCCAAGATAAGTGAAAATGGAGTCGCTTTTACCAAAAGATTCGCCCCCTATTGTATCACAGGATTATTGCAAGCTATCTTCGCTTTCTCTTGAGGTCGCCCAGCGGTTTTTAACTTCTCTCTACATTGATTCTATTTCCATTGTAGACGGAAATGGGAATGAAACTGACGAAGAGTTATCCGATCGGGATAATGCCTCGCAGCTGAAGCGAAAAGAGGAACCGATGGAACCCCGTTTTACTTTCATGAACTGTATCAAAAGTGATTATCAAGCACAGATGGAAAGAAACATATCTGATGCCCGTGTGGTCGTGTATAGTAATTATACACCGGTTGTGTGCTTTTCTCATAGTAAATTCCTTCACCCTGGCTATGGTCAGTGTTCCGTACAATCCACTAATTATTTGGGGAATCAAACACAGCTGGACACAAAAATACCTACTGATCACCAAGTAAACGATGCAACAACTTCTACCGTTCTAAAATATCTACCGTGGGTTCAACGGCAAGCGATACTTTTTAGAAGAAGTTTGCTATTTAAACGCAAGCGAAAGTACTTGAAACGTAAGAAATGGAAACCACTTTATCGTGTTGATATTCCGACTCCACCGCAGTGGTCTACCATCCGAATGCGGTCTTCTAGACCCTCTCGTCTTGCAGACCATGGTGCTGTATATTTACGTCCTTCATCCATCCAATGGGCATCAAAAGCTTATCATTTTAGAAAAAGAAAACTCCCACAAAGTCTACACTCTCTCTATATCGTGTTGAGCCACTCTCTTTTCGGCTCTCACCCGCGGCGGCGTGCGCCTTTATCCTCTTTAAAGCATGGCTGCATTCCTAAGAAAGGAATTTCTTATGCTGAACTTTTGGTTCCTAGTGATTATAAGTGCGTATGCAGTAGTTTTGATGCGATTTTATCCTTTATATATTTTAATATAACTTTAAGTAGAGGATATATTCAATACAGTACAAAGCATTTTCTATTCTTGTTTGACAGATCTCGACTGGAGAGCATTGCTTTGTGCTATAGTTTGCTTGTACTTTTCCTTGCAATGTGTGATGTATTCACTCTAATTGCTTCTTTTTGTAACCCTGCTTTAGTAGCTATTCTTATATCCAAAACTTAAATCCATGATTGCTATGCCTTCACAATGGCCGTTTGTCTTTAATTATTGCTAGTATGTGTGTGTGACATATGTAATGCTTTGTAGATATGATCCATACTACTTCAACAATCCTCGTTATAAGCAAGGGAAGCATCATACCGTTATGAAAATGCCAGGATATACCATATCTATTATCCCGTTTGTAAAACCAAAAAAACTGAAGGAAGAAATAAACGAGCAATTTCGAGAAGTAAATGTGTTCAAATAACATAGCATGCACGTAGAATCATTACGTATAGATGAAGCATGATGAAATCTGCATGGTGTTGGCCTTTACAGATGAATCCTTGGATTTCTAGCGCTTTAACTCTCTCTAAAATACGGTAAATCATTTTTATATTCGAAATAGCATTGTTAGAACTGCTGATAACATGAAGTTAAGAACGTGTAGGAATAATCGCATATTAAAACTAGGATTGCTTTTGTACCTCTTCGGCTATCCTATAGGAAAACCTTTTGCCTCAGCTATTAGGTTTTGGATTTTTATTTTTCTTATGCTTGCAGCCAGTGGCTGCTTTCTTACGATACAGGAAATTGCTCCTCATATTCACTTTTCTCAAATTTTGTTTAGAAATTTGAAGAATGATCTGTTTGGCTTGATTTCTCAATTTCCTATGCTTGATATCTCTACAGTGGCCGCTGCCTGGGTATATTTTGAACGGTAAGAATTTGATTTATTTATCTATTCTTACGATGTAAACGGGATGCTTACGAACTTTTGTCGATGCTGTGGTATTTTAATTTGTATACATAAAGGTTGGTTATGAAGCGAATAGTACATAAATTGAATCGCAAACTCTGTGCCGTCGCTTGCTTAGTATTATCTTATAAATTTAATCAAGATTTTGAAAGTGGTATACTGAAAGAATTAGCAGCTTGTTTCCCTCGATTAGATCGACAGGAACATCTGGGTTTATCAGAAATATATCAAGCTGAATTTCAGGTAATGATGTTTTTGCTTAAATTGCTTGTTTTGTTTTGTGTCGTCGAATTATTTTTAATTTCTTTGTAAAATTTGTCATTTTTTTATGTTCTCCAAGTTTTTGAAAACGGATTCAAATTTGCTCACGCATATGTCTACTTATTTATAAGACCTCACTTATTTCAAACATTTCACTCATTCTAATTTATTTGAGGTAGACAACTTTTTATCATTTTTTTGTAATGTGTAACTTCACTTTGGGAAAATGTACAGGTGTTCATGCTGCTGGATTTTTCCCTTCAAGTGCAAGTTAAAGATATAATTCCACATATTCGATCTTACCTTGAATCTAAGGTGAATGAGTCTTTTTTGAATTGTTTTTATACGTTTCAAATTTAGTGTATTTCAAATTCTTTAAGTTGTGGCGTTGCGCTGCCGAATTTGTTCTTTTTGTTTTCATTCTATTCAACCATTTTATACCCTGAATGTTTTTATCATTCAAAATGACAGAATCTGCTGAATTTGCATAAAATTAGATGCATTTGCTCTACTTTCTATTTTTCCTAATCGTTTCCATGAATATCAGAAAGGGAACGTTAATTCTATGGAAATGCTCATTTTTTGCATGTTATTCCATGTGGAAACGCGATCTCTATCATTTTCATAAACGAAACACAATTCATTCAATTATCCCTTCTATGCTGAAAATTGCGATGGGCAAACTAATTCTTCTTTTTAGTGATTTTTTAAAAATGTACCTTCACTATATGTTTTTTTTGTATGCTTTGAAGTTGGATATAATTTTATGATATAATTTTATTTCCTTGTCATTGGAATAATAGCAATTACTTTTTATCGCTTCTTTTTCCAAAATGCTTACCTAATACTGATAAAACTATTCTATTTATCGTATATACTCTGCAATTCATAACTTTTTGGAAAACCTTTTTTCTTGTTTTTCCAGGATAAAAACTTTGAGGATGTTTACGGCTTCTCAGAGCAGGCACTGATTGCATCGGCTGATATTCTTGAGCTTTAAATTGGAGTTTTTTCCATGAACAGATTCATCTCTTTGAGATGCTCACTTGAGATTTATGCCAGTGCAATCATTGATAATCCTCTCGCTTGTGTCCAAAATATTCTGATTTCTTTAATTTTTGAATTAAAACTATTATTTACACTTCAACGGTTATTCAAAAGTGTACTTTTTTTGGTTACAAACAAATTTAGAAGTATTGAGAATAAAGAATTGAGCATTTCTTTAGAAACATCTAGTTTTCTTGGCAATTATCACATTCTTTTATCTGTAAATTTTCTCTCACGAGTAGGGAAAGCTGCAAACCTAATATTATCGGTTGCAGAAGATGATATTAGCAGTATTTCCTAGCCAAAATGCACCACGCACTTCCTCTCATTGTTAATGCAACCGGTGAAATTACGCAACCACGCGGGTTAATTTTTTCCTGGCTTTGATTATCAGTTTTGTAGCCGATATCTCCCAATTTTTCCAACGATAAGTATCTTAAAAAATGATTGTGTATCTTTAGGCCTGAAGGAATATAACCGCCCAGCGAATTCTTCGTTAGGGAATGCTTATGCCGAGTTTGAAACCTTTAAGCAAGTCTTGCAAAAGAAATACTTTTTCAGTACATAAAAGCTGAATAGTTAACACGTCTTCGCATGATTCTATGAGGTAAAAGTAGTGCTCATCTTTTATCTCGGGTAAAATACGTGATACTTTTGCCAATGAATAAAGTATTTCAATTGGCTCATGAAGTGTCACTGTTTGTTATGCTTAAAAAGACATAATAATCAAACGCCTTTTTAAGCTTTTGAATGAATAGCCAGTCAATTTTTTCTAATATAGTACAGTAAGATACACATGGAATCATTTTTTATTTTGCTAAAATGCTCAAATTTTAGAAAGGCAATATATAAACTATCAGCGTTTTACCTCACTCCGTCTTTATCTAATTCTACTGAAAAAAATGATGCTGGCAAGGAGCAAGTGTAGCCACTCTGCAAAATAACGCTGAAAGCGAGGTTCTACACAATACAAACTGCAAAGCGTTAACAACTGTGCAAACTTGACCAGAAATTTCGGCAAGCGAGCATTCCTTTTTTATACACGCGAACTATCTAAGAAATTGCTTGCTGAACGGAGCAACATGGAAAGATCAGCATTTTTCAAAAATTCCTGGTTAACGCCGTTTTAAAAAATACGGACATAATGTAATACATGCCATAACACGTATCAGTAACACCATCCAGTGCAGAAAAGGTTTTATTTTCACACCATCCACAGAGTAATAGAAACAAATTCGGGCCTGCCTAGCACCTTCGTTGATCGCTATCAATAATTGTCAGAGGGATGCACGGTGGTATATTGAACAGTGTAAAGCCCTTTTTGAGAGCGTTTGCGCGCATCAACGAAGATGAATTTCCATGTTTTGGGGAACACACTCCTCTTTCTCTTGGAGTGTGTCGCATGAAAAGCATGGATATTTCCGCCATTCAATTATTAAGAAATGGTTGAGCAGTCAGCTAAATTTCCATGTACAGTTTGTTGCTGGTGATACAAGCAAGAGTATGTTAATGTTTTTGGATGAAAGCGTGGATATGTTACATGATGAGAATCTGGTATGCGTCTTGAGGCTTGCGATTGTATCATCTCGTTTAAACTATCTTCAGCTGATGAAGGATGCAGTAGATGGAGTGCATCCACAGCATCTGTGCATTCGTTCATAATCGAAATATGATGCATAGTTGAATTAGCAAAACGTTGTTGCAATGGACGTTGAATATCCATTTAAAAATAATGCTCAGAGTGAGCGTGAAGGTTTATCTCTACCTTCAATGATTTATTCCTCAATGAACTCTTTTGGGGAGATACATCGATATGTACCACTACCGAAGTCAAACAGTAAACACATTTCTTATGAAGGGATCCTTTATGTAATTCGTGTAGCTTTCCTGTGTTATATTCTTTTATTCCAGCAGGTCTACTCCATTTCTCTTTCTCCAAATCGACCAGCAAATATAAAAGAAAGAATAGCTACATTTTTGCCTACTGCCTATTCTAGCGTTCCATCACGTGATGGTTTGCATGGAATTAATAATTTCTCATCACGTAGATGTATTACAAGTACAGGGAGCAGGACTCATTGCAATCCTGTACTTCATTCAGTACGTTCCAGAAGAAATCTAGCTCGGACATCTCATCACGTGTACAGTAGCTTGCTGTCTAATCGCATGACCTACCAACCGTATTTCGAAGGTAATAATTACATCATTTTTTAAAGAGGAACAATTTTTAAATATACCTTTTACTTAATTATGAAAAAATAAAAGTATTTCCGAGAATTAGAGCGATGTGTTAAACGCTAGTTTGCTTGAAAAACTTTTTAAAATTTTATTTAAATATCAATCATTCGAAAGGTATATTTACGCTCTCAGCTTATACTTTGTGTCATTGTATTATTTGCAACATGATAAGCACGTATGCGTTGTCATTCCTGTAAATGTTGTACGTGTATGACCTTGCTGTCAAATTTTTGGTGAAGAAATCATCTCTTGAAAATTTTGAATTCTGCACTGTTTTAAGAGTGGATCAAATAAAGAATGATTAAAAAATACACGTTTGTCGATCTAACATTTAAACTCCAGGTGTTTTCTTGCCACCTCCTCCTGATCTACCATCGTTGCTACTCTCGGAAAGGATTATTTATGTTGGAACCATTCTTGCTCCTCGTGTATGTTTCAATCTCATATTTTTATATTTTATTTGGATTTGTCACAGCTGTACATACACCCGAGTTAGAGCCTACGTAGTCATCCTTTTTTTTCTTATTGCATATTATTTTCTCAGGTAACTGAGTTAATTATTTCAGAATTGCTGTACCTGGAATATGAATCTGCAATTAAGCCCATTACAATGTAAGAAGAGTTTCTTAATTGTGAATGTTCCAAAGTATGATTAGAATGATGGGATGGTAAGCCTAGTGAATAAGCATACGCGTTGTCTTGCATCTACAAGTCTACTTCTGTACTCTCAAGATCTACTCATCACAAGTATTTCTAGTTATCTCAAACACTTCTTTTGTCAGTATTGCTAAGAGTATGTCATCTTGCTAGATGTTTTTGTGTGACCTTGGCTGCGCAGGTATATTAACTCACCTGGTACTGAGAATTACAACGGAGAATCTGCGGCATATGAAACAGAGGCTTTGGCTGTTGCTGATGTAATGAAGTACGAAATCATTTTTCTTATGAAATTCCATTTGTTTAACTTTTAATTTTTGCCTGCCTATTCCTATTTTTCTATAGTATACATGGCTTATGTCCATTCAATGTTTTTTTTTTAAACTTTTTATCAGCTATGTCAAACCTAAGATTCGCACCATATGCATTGGCCATGTAAGTAAGAGTGATGTGTAAATCCAAGGATGATTTTGTGGTAGTCATCTTTTTTGCTGTATCTACTGCACAGTGTTGTCATCTCTTCCTGAAGAGGGGATACATTGAAGTAGTATTTAACATTGGCTCGTTGGCTACCTTTTTTTAAAAAAGTGTTCGGTTTTTTTACTATAACTATGGAGATAGTGTAAGCCGTATTTTGCAAGAGAACCTTTCTATTTAGATGCAATTTGTTAGCATCTTTTTGTATTTTTTGTCTATACACTTTAAGTGAGCATAATTTTGAATGAAATACGGCCTTTGTGTCATCATTTCTTTCTTATTTTTACTAATAATTTTAATATTGTTGATCTGCATAAAAGGCCTACGGTACCGCAGCGCTTTTGCTTGCCAATGGAGAGCCATCAAATAGATTTGCTTTACCCAATGCTTCTATCTTACTAAAGCAGCCGGTCGGACCAATGATGACGGGTCAAGCATCCGGTACAACGTAATCTTTTCCATTTCACTGTTCATCACAGCTTAGTGTTAACTGTTTATTCCATGGGATGTCAAGCTCAACGTTTTTTGGTAGTCTCATATATTTTTTAACACCTTTGCTGTATTTTTTGTAACAGATATCGCCGTTAGCACAAAGGAAAAACTTCTTCTTCGAAATTCCATAATAGAAATATTAGCTGAGGTACACGGGATTACTATTTCAGTATAAGGAAAGGGTTGGATATGTAATTGGGATATCAGGGGCAAATTTCAAAACAGCCATTTTTCTTCAAACTATGTATCTTATCTAATAAGTTGAAAGCAAATCCATTGTTTGGAACAATGCAATTCATCGCGTTTACGAGTCTAAATATTTTTCGATTGTATTCAGAACACCGGAAAAAGTTTCGAGACACTACTACAAGACATGCAACGCAACAAGTATCTTACTCCTTTGGTATGCTTTCGACAATTTAGCAGGGTGCAAGGCTTTCATTACTGGATAGGCTGTGTTAAATTGAGATGCTTTTCGAAACATTTTATTGCTATGCTTCCTTTTCTTGACACAAAAAATGGATTTTGCAGAAATGTATAATTGTTTAAAAATGTCTATAGGAAGCAAAGGAATATGGAATAATAGATAAAATCTTGACAAAACCCAAGGATGGAGTACTCAATCAGAACTCTTTTGGCGTGTTCAATCATTTCTCGTCAGCTTCTGCCGTTCGCCATTCCAGGGATATGGATCCCCCGTGCAACACAAACCCAAGTGCTGTACAATCATGCTAATTTTGTTACTTCACTTCTATCACTGCATCTGTTTTCATTACGGGGATTCCTTCACTGTAGCATTTACAGCACCACAAATATCAATCCGATTCTTTTTGATAATATCTGAAGCATTTGGTAAATATTATTAACTTTTGGCAATAATACTATATGTTTACTTGGCAAGTTTACATGAAAAATATTCCTTTATGAAGTAAGATTTGGTAGCCACTTTTCCTATAAACATAGAGTGTCACATATAAAGCTGATTAAAAGCGACTTATTAATAATAAAATTTATAGGCAGAATATTGTGAAGCTTCTTTTTTTAGTGCATGCTTTGCTTGTACTAATTTGTTTCTCTTTATAACAAATTTAGAGTAGTTCCTTTCATTTACTTAACACCATTTTGTAAGATATTATATCCGACATCGATGGCTTTTAGTGAGCATAAATAACATGATTCTTATTGCACTATTGAAACATAGAAAAAACCAAAGAGTACGAATGACCTTCATCAAGCATTTCTTGCAAAAACATTTCACTGCAAAAGAGTTAATACTCTGAATTTATTCATTATAATTGAGTATTGACCAACACATAGGGGTACTCTCCGTTTATAAATTATGTAAAGAAAATGTAGCTGAAGAGTATTTCTCAACACCTAAACTTCATAAGTTTGAGACATGGCATTGCATACCCAGAATATCCAACGTAAATTCAAAAAATAAGTTACTTTATCTTTAGTTTCTGCCATTACTCGGTTAACTGGAGAACATACAGTTTTGCCTACTTTGATGATAGCTTCCGATTTCCGTGTTTAAGCAATTTTACAACATAAAAAATTACCGCTATTACATTTTTTCAGCTGGAACATGGAAGAAGTTTTCTTTTAGGACATATTGTCTCCAGTAGACGTTAACTACGCAATAACAATTGATGAAGTATTTAGCATCTGCTTTTATTCCATCTTCCATGCAGATATAAGCCGGGTACGATATGTAATTTTGGAATAAAGAAAGACAAAAATAATGTTGAGATACTTTAAAGGTTTTAGCGTAGAATGTTGAAGATGAATAAACAATTTACTTGCTTAAGTTAGTAAATGCGTGTTCCCATATTGCACTTTTACGGACTGTATCAACATCGGCAGCTCTGATGCAAATGGAAGAAACGAGGTGAACGTAGTTTTTCATTTTTATATTTCTTCTATACAGAACTCGTAGATGCTGGCGACATATCCTAATTAATTTTATACCGCTCCGCGTGACTTTGGAATATATTAGAAATAGTTTATACGTAAGGGCGTCTTCCATTCAGAATTTACTCAAAACGAAATTCAATTTACGAATACTCACTGATAAGCCAATACCTAATGCTTTATGCAATCATCTCCCTGTGGAAAAATGCTGTTTTTAAAATAATGCCATCATAAAAAGATGCCATACCTCTTTTTCCTTTTATTTTCCCGCAGTAGGAGAAAAAAATACACTCTTCCGTGCAGTTTTACAGTCAAAGCTAATATTCAATTCTCAGTAGACTCATTCAATGGCCATAAAAAAAAACAGTTTTTTCAAATGGAGGAAATTTGCATATGAAATATTCACATTGGTTGGTTAATGTGGTAATGTTTTGCTCACACAAAATAGTCTCCGAGTATTCTTTGCTTTTCCCCCACCACTTGCTGTCTTCACCTGTACGTAATTTGGCCAATAAAAAAACTCAAATAGGTTAGAACTTCAGCGATTCATCTTGCGGTGCTTTCCTTGTTCGGACCAGAACATCAGCTCACTCTATCCGTGTGTGAGCGCCTCGCGTGTTTGGGTCACTTCTTCATTCAAATGATGATTGGGGATACCCGTACCACGTTAATTTTGACGTTTCTACTCTTTCTTTATTAACTCAAATCAACGCAGAGTTAGCAATATTAAATAAATTTTATTCTCTTTTTGTACTAAATGCTTTTCGAGATTTTTGTTACTTCTTTCTATCATTATCCTTGCGTAGGTCAGTGGCCTCTGCAGCACGCTCATCCTCAGTGAAGCGGCTGCATGGGTTTCGCTTGCACGCAGATTATATCAATGTTTTTGTAGAAAGGATACAGCATTTGTTACCTCATTATGCCTGAACTTTTTCTTCTTTACGAGTCTGCTGCTGGCTATCTGTTGGCGTATGTCCATCAATGGGAAACCATTGCGGAAGATTCACCAGCAGTCCAAGCGGCTCTACAGGAAGCAGCGCGATTCACTCAGCTAGTACGTTTTAGTGCCTTCCATCCCTTTCAAAATGCAGAAGAAGCTCTTGAAAACATGGAGGCAATTGTAAATGGCGCAGCTACTCCCCTTTTGCTGAGCTTTTTAGAGACACATCTCCCGTCAAATAAATCATCTTATACATTAGTTCTCGCAGATACCGTACTGGCTAAGCATATCGCGAGCCATGGCCTCCCTGTTGGCTATTCTGCGAATGCGATTGAATTACTACGAGGATGTCGGCAGCATCTTCAGCGCATTGCAAAAAATTTAGCGAAACTTGACATTTCAAAATTTCAAGTTGGGTTGGGGCACAGGTAGCGTGCATACTTGCTTTTTCTATGTTTTTTTTACGGAGTACTTGAAATACATACCAACTGAACCCGTATATTTTAGGCATCTTTCTGTATATTTAGAGCTAACATGATTGATATATATAAAAATGGGTATCGCCTTTTATTAGGGAATGCAAAAAATGCGATGGATACGTCTTTATCTGTGGAGTAATCATTCTATTTGCATGTTATTTTAATGTGTTGGCCTATTCTTTGCTTATTATCTTAACCTTTGCTAATTTTCTGCATTTTTGGTCTTCGTCTAAACATATTCCATCTTCGACTTGTGTGTTTTCTCTTAGCTATTCGCGCACAAAGATTCAATTTGACCCTAAAAGGCAGGATAAGCCCATCATGCAATCAATTGCCTTAATTGACTCCTTAGATAAAAACGTAAATAAATTTGCTATGCGTGTACGGGAATGGTATGGATGGCATTTTCCTGAGCTTGGGACGATTATTACTGATAACAAGGCTTATTGTCGCTGTTTAATGCTTATCGGTACTCGGTACGTCTTGATGATACTCTATTGAATTCTCTTAAAGCGTGTAGCAATTTTATTTTTGTTCCTACAAAGGCAATTTTTGTTGGTTATATCTGGCATGTGCAATATTTTTTTAGGGAAAATTTCAGTGAAATCAGTCAATTTGATGAGCTGGTTGAAGCCTGTGGTAGTGATGACGTAGCTAAAGAGATTATTCAAGCAATGAAGGTTACAATGGGTCAGGATATTACTGAAGCGGATCTTAGCAATATTGAGCATTTTGCTTCACAAGTTATCAAGTTGGCGGAGCAGCGCGAGCATCTTGTTGTGTTTCTCGAGGCCAAGTTGAAAATTGTAGCACCCAATTTACAAGCTCTCATTGGTGATACCCTCTCAGCTCGCCTTATTAGCCATGCTGGATCTTTAGTAAATCTAGCAAAGTATCCTGCTTCTACTATTCAAATTCTAGGTGCAGAGAAGGCGCTTTTCCGTGCATTAAAAAGCAAAACAAATACCCCAAAATATGGATTATTGTTTCAGAGTACTTTTATTGGGCAGGCTGCGCAGCCAAATAAGGGAAAGGTATCACGTTACTTAGCAAATAAATGCTCACTTGCCGCCCGCATTGACAATTTCACTACCATTCAGTCAAGTATTTTTGGAGAAAAATTAAAGGATCAGGTTGTTGAGAGAATGAAATTTCTTGTGGACCATGTTCTTCCCAAAAAGAATGTTGATGTCATGAATGAAGCTGCTATTGAATACCAACAATATTTAAGTACTATCAAAACCGAAAAACGAAAGGAAAAGAAGAAACGAAAGGTAAACAGAAATTCATCTTTGTCTCTATGGAATTGACTTTGGAATTAGTCAGTGTGGGAAGTTTTGCGTTGTAGCTTTTCATTCTACTTCTTCTTGAGCTGCTCCTTTTTTATTCTTTGTATGTATTTTAGGATAAGAAAAGGTAATTTCGATTCATTTTATATTTGAATGATAAATATATTTTTACGTATGTGTCTGAAGATGTTTTTTGTTATATCAACATGTTGTATGGAACCTTTTGCCTGGATTAAAAATAAATGACTTGACAATTTTAGTGCTCTCGTATCCACCGCAAACAAAATTCGACTTGATGTGCAGCTATTGCCTCTATTGTTTTTATTTTAGGTCACAAAAGAGGCTGCTTCTGAGCAAATTGAAGCAGAAACAAATGTTCTTCTTATTGACCATGTCGAACCTAAACCCAAAAAATTGAAAAAACGTAAGAAAATAGCCTCTACTGAAGTTCTGCCAGTAGAAGAAATGCAACCTGAAGAGCCATTAGCAACTATCGAAGGCTCTAGCGAAATGGCTGAAATTACAGAGAAACTTAAAGTCAAGAAGAAGAAGAAGAAGAGTGCTAAAGAGAATATTTCTTGAGATTGAAGTTTTTTTCCTACTATCGTTTCTCTCATGATAAACTTTACCCGCTAGCAAACTATTTTGCTGCAGCTGTATTAACATGTTCGTGACTCTTTGAATAGTTTTGATGGATAGAAATTTAGCTTGCAACTGATATTCTTTGGGATCTTCAACTGCCTCATAAATAAAGGTTTTATTTCTCATGAAGTATGGATTTTGTAGCTTATCCAGTTCTCCTTTATTTCAGTCACCCTTAGCCCTTCGTTCTATTGTTTTTGCAAAAAATGATGTCTTGGAAGAGTTAATCAAAACAGATTTCATACTTTTATAATAAATCAAAAATGCTCTTTCACAGAAAGTAGAGAAACCTATGGAATAAATGAAGTGTCACCAATATATGAAATCACAATAATCACTTTGCCAAAACTGGATCTTGTTAAATTGCTCACGAATTTAACTTGCAGATTATCTGCCTTGAGTATGTAGATACAACTATGGAATAATCAACAGTGTTGCTAAGAGAATCTCGTATTTTTCATTTCGTTCTATTATGTTGTGTTAATAACATTTCACAAGGCACTTTAATTAATAAAACCTCGAAGGTGGATATCTCTTTCTTTTGTAAACAAGGAGCATTCATACAATTAGATTCGCAGTGGAAATAAGAGGAATTGTCCGGTTGGGTAACCATTTCTAGCCGAAGGAAGAATTGATCACTATTAAGTAGCTACGTGGTACGCCTCTCAACAAAATCAATACTTTGAGTAGATTTAGGAAAAAGGGGTGAAAGAAGAGTGTAGAAATTTTGCTCATGTCGAGCGTTTCCTGTTTATTTAATATATAAAGAAGTTTGCTCCAATTATCAAAATCAAACTGTAAGGCTAGTTACTAAGAGAAACTAGGTTAGAAGAGTTTGCTTGCTACGTATCTGAAAAGCGTGCAGGAACCTGATATGAAGGATTCAACATTGTATGGTAACAAGTCTTTTTTTCTACGCGGTTACATGAATTTTTGCAGCTGAGATGAGAGGAATATTATAATAACTCTTGAGACAATCTTGTTCGAATGGATAAGTAAAATCTTAAACAAATGCGGCAGCCTGCATCCGCTCCTCAAAGTATTCAACTATCATCTTAGTAACACCGGAAATTTTACTGCTTGTGTCAAAAATATTGTTTCTACACTTTTTCGCACGCAATGCTATCTCATTTTTTAATTCTTGATTGCAAATATTCTTTTTCGAAAAGAGCAACAATATGACGGAAAAGTGGCAACTTCTGCAAAGGTACTTTGTTTGCCTTTAAATTCTACCTACATTCTAGCCATACTTGAAGGAGTCAAGCATCACTACAAAACTCAACTAACGGCTACGGAACATTAAAGTCAGTTCGTATCAAAATGAAAGTGTTGAAACAAAAAAGATTCTCAACAAGATGTAGTCAAACGCAAATGTTGTTGCTACGACTTTTCTAGAATATTGCGGTGATAAAACTACTTGGTACACTATATTACGACTTCATTTGCGAATAGTTTTTTACAGTCACCTACAAGCAATTTGCAGCAAAAATAATTTTGCACTAGAGTGATGGAATCGACATACTACAACTCGGCAGTGTGATCCCATTTCCGTCCTTACTAAATTTAAAATGCCCTTATTTTTATATACAAACGAAGTATCAATGAACTGTTTTATCATATGAGATGTATTGGTCCAAAAGTCACTCCTCTTTGCAAGCCATGTAAACAAAATAATTTGATAGGCTGTTAATTGAACAGCTTTGAAGCAATTTTACAAACGTGATAATACGAGGATATAAAGTATGCTTCTTTGAAGGAATTCATGCATTAAAACCAAAGAGTGGTGGTAGTAGCATTACTATTTTTATTACAAGCGCAGAATAATGAAAAATATTTATTTTGGATGGATCAAAATCTAGTGCGAAAAGTGTGATTGGTTAAGAAAGTTTTCGGGAATTCGATGAGTTTCAATGAATTTTCAGGCCTATAGGGAACTCTAATGCAAAGGACCATAGAAGACTAGTTTTTTCAGTGCATTGCAACGAATTAGAATAAAAAATAAACGAATTCAAAACTATCCCATCGACTGAAAAATCCATTGCGTATTCATTATCACAAAACAGAGATGTTTCCAATTGGAAACACACACATGTGTAATACTAGGGCTTTATAGATTAATTGAAGCATCACAAAAGAACTACTGACTTCAGAAAAATTTATGTCAATAAAGCGATACACATGCTGAGCAAAAACACTGTGAAATATTATAAAGTAGCCATATCACGTTCACTAAAAATTTTCTTACAAAAACGAATGTAAAAGGCAGAATCCCACTAATCTCAAGTAGATATGGGGGGATTTGCTGCTTTCATATCAGCTTTTGTCACGAAAATAGAGTCATTTCGGTCGTCATGTCTTGCAAAATATCTTCATCTTTCCATAGCATAGGATGCAATTTTCCCTCCATCATAAAAGGAAGTTGATCTCCATAGTGCTGAGAAGCTACCCAACCAGAGACACCTGGAGGTAGCAACCATTTACTAGCTTCCCAGTCTCCTGTATCCATAACCTGAAAACAAGAGAGAGATGATTTTTACTATTCAAAATAGTAAAATAAACGTTAAAACAAACTACAAACTGCAGAGAAATATACTCTGAATATTTTTTATAAAAAAAAATTTGAAAAAAGCATTCACTCTCTCAAAGCTTCAACAGGGATAATTATTCACACCATGTATTCTTCCATTTATATATTAACCACAGCAAGAATTTACTAACCATTCTCGTGGCTGTACCGGCAGACAATTTCGTAGCATGCCCATTCTTTGATTTTTCCACTATATCTATTCAAATCCGGTACAACATGAAGGAAATTTTTGATGAAATTTTCATAAAAGAGAAGATATAAAATTTCCTCTAAATGACTGAAAATGCATTTGATGAATCAAACTCTAACAAAAAAAAGAAAAACCAAACGTACACAAAACAAGAAAGAAACTAGAAGCAGTAGTGTTCAAAAATAGTCACCCAATAAAACAAGAGAATTTACAAAAAATTATACCCAAGAAGAAAAAGTAAAAATAACTCCCTTCAACAACACAATTTACTATGCATAGCATTTCCTATTTCAAATATACCACCCATAGTGGATCTCGAAGGAAAAATAGTTCCAAAATTGCCTCCAGGTGAATAGGGTCCCACAGACATCGTATATCTACCAAGCAAAATTTGAAAGAATGTATTTACAAGAGAAATTTATAATAGAGATTTCAATTTTTATATATTCTTTCATGCTAAAAAAGTAGAAAACGCACAAGCAGAGTAAAATGCAACATATACTAAAAATAGACTCTATTTTTAATTAAAAGATGGATATCTTCTTCTTAAAACGTTATTCTCTTGATATCAAAATTCAAAAGATGAAACAAGAAAATGCATCCCCTGTTACAAAAGCAGAGATTTACATGGGTATTTTATGATTTTCGTTTTTTTTATACAATTTCTTCTCTTTTCTCTATACTCTCTTCTCGTTGAACACTATCTTCTACAAAAGGAAAACTATTTTCAATTTTAACATTTTAAAAACATTGATAAACGTATTCATCGAGTTTCTATTGAAATGCATACTAAAATAAAAGTCGAAAAAAATGATAAACGCATACATCGGATTACTTTCAAAAAAAATGATATAAATTCACTTTTTTTACAAAAATATCAGCAACGTACTGTAGAAGAGGGAAAGCTGCAGTGACAGCATGAGTGAAAAAAACAGAACGAAAATCCTCCCATTCCAACTCTAATTTTGTACTCCCATACATAGAATGCGTAATAGTGAGCATCTAAGAAGAAGAGAAAAATATGAAGAAATTATTACACATACTATACTACTGTAATTTAAAATAATTGAAAAAAATTATCCAAAACTAGTTTTTAATAAAAACAAAAATAACCTTTATTTCATAGAGAAAATTATAAAAAATTTATCCAAAATTTTTAAAACAAAAATAAAAGAGGCTAACAAAAACTTTGCAAATTAAAAATATACATATAAAAACTCAATCCCAGTAGCATATAAAATATATATAAAATAAAAATAATACAGACATATCAAAAGAAGAATAGTAAAAAATACTATACAAGGCGTATACTGGCAATTTCTTACCCACACTCTATTTTTTTATAGTATTTGAATATATAAAAAAATAGAAAGAAATCCTACTTGCTTAAATGTTTCACAGAGGATGGATACGGTGCCTCCTAAATTCTTGATGAGAATAGAATTGACTAAATATTTTTCCAAAAATAGATAATACACAGGAGAGACACTATTTCTCTATATATTTTTAATGAAAAGAAAAAATTTCCAGAGACTAGAGAGTTTCTACTATTTATTTTTTTTATTTTATATGTATGCAAAAAATGTATATTATTTAAATAGAAAGAATAAAAAAATCACACGTTGTTTAATTTTTTTTTAAGGCATTAAAAATATTAAATTTTTTAATTAGTATCATTTATTTAACAGAAAGATACAACTTAAAATTTCTAGTAATGTTTCAATGTGCATTAAATTTCATCTTATTTTGAATCTCTCAGAGTGTGAAAAATACTTTATTTTAATATTTCTCAAACACATTTTTCTTCACTCTCAACGTTCTCCTCATAATTCCTTCCATCGTAGTACGTATTTCTACAGATATCGATGCATTCTCCTAACTATTCGATGTGGAATGAACTCTCACAGAATCGTCATCCTTTCTATAAAAATTTCTACAACAAAGACTCCCTCTGTTTCACACTCTGAACCTTTATAATATTTCTCATTTCTTTTATTTATTATTTAAAATAACAAATCTACAACAGATGTTTAAAAACTTTGCAACAATAGTCTCTCTTTTTTACAATCTTCTTTCAATAAACGAATAAGGCTGGTTCGAGAATGGATACTCAATTCTTGTAAAAATATCGATCCAGGTTCTTCTCCTTCAATAATATAAAAATGAAGAAGAAAAGAAGAATGTACATACGTAGGAGACTAATAAAAGAAAAATACAAAGAATGTGAAAAAAAAAATAGAAAAAAAAAAGAAAATAATAGAAAAAGAAAAGAAGAAATAATAGAAAAAAAAAAAAATAATAATAGAAAAAGAAAAGAAGAAAACAAAAGAAGAAAAAGAAGAAAAAATAGAAAAAGAAAAAAAAAGAAAAGAAAGAAGAAATAAAAGAAAAAGAAAGAA
>JADAQX010000837.1:0-22611 GCA_015476325.1 Cardiosporidium cionae
CCAGGAATAACTCTCTCAAACACTTCGCTTTACAAACATAATCTTCTTTGCCATTCCGCTACGCATGCTAATACCTTAACATCTCAGCAGATTTGGCATCATAGAAAAACCCCTCATCACAGTGACAGCTTGCAGATTAGTTTGATCACAGGGTACCACTTTACAAAAATAAATTCGGAAAGTAGACAGCTAAAATGTATGCAAGTGTTGCAACCAAATTTATCCGTTGCAATCAGTGAAGGCGTAAGAAATGAAAATGTGATATTTTCCATTGTTGTGTTTGGCTATATAAATAAACTTGCACCGTGCAATCCGAGTAATCACTAGAACCTGCTGTATTTAGTTTTTTTTTGTAACTTTTGCGATAAATCAGACAATTACCAGATATTTAAGATTATCTTGCCAGTCTTTTTGTGAAATTGCAGCAATCCAAAACATATGTATACGATGGTTTTTTATTTCGAATGCACACTAACTGTAGCGTGAAGCAAAATGATAAAACGCATGCGCGACCAAGATTTGGGAATTAATTAGTAACATAAGCTTAACAATCTCCAGTTCAACACGTAATTTTAAAAAATTGATTTTTGGTACATATTTTTCTACTTCGACGCTATCTGTTGTGATGACTCATAGCTTACAGTTCGATCGTGCATACAGTGAGATTCTGAAGAAAGGATATTAAATTTAAGATAGACACGACATATTTCGCAATGAGGATAACACAAATCTGGCCAAGAGGCATTTATCCTCACTGCCAGCATTTTAAGGCTAGCATGCTTTAGAAAAGGGGAACTGTGGAGCATCTCGTTTCGTGGATTTTGATATACACGATAAATCATTATAAATCTCAGTTATGTTAGGTTTCGATTTTGATCTTTTTTATGGAATATTTTCTTCCTCTCAGGTTTAACATTCAGATATTGACTGAAAATATTGGTTGCAAAATCAGATTTGCATGCAATACTGCTTGAGTAAGAATTTTTACCATTAATCTTTGCAGAAGAGGGCACTTGAGTTTTATCTTTAATGCTTAAAGCAAAATGCTAATGCTTATTGGATTAAAAGAAAAGTGACAATACGTTAGATAATTTTCGATTTTTCCTGCTCCGGAAAGGGCAGTACAAGAACTTCAGCTAAACTTTGAATGTACTCAAAATCGCGTCCGTTATTCGTCACGAGAGGCTGCAAATTACTATACTTTTGCATAATTGTCGTGACTTTTTGGATTGCCAAAATTATTTTTCTTTTGTCTTCCATGCTCTTTTGACACTGATGATAAGAAATGTCACTTTCTTCTCGTTCTTCCCCTTCTCTTCTTCAAGCTTGGTTTGAGAACCATTCAGAAAATCTTCCTCCTCCTGCACTGGAATGTAAACTAGATCCCGAAAATTGTGTTTGGATTCCTAAAGACAAACTTAAGCAACTTGACTGCGCTGTCAGGCAACGGCTGGTGGAAGTACCTCTTCTTGCTCAGGTTGCTGCTTCAGGTCTGGTTTTTTCGTTCAAAAAGCGTATCAAATTCCTCTTGCCATAAGAGCTAATACGGCATTGCCTACAAGGCAATGTAGTAACTGCCAATTTTTTATAAATAGTGTCTGTAATATTTCTCTTGATACTTCTTAAATTTACATCGACTCTTTGATAGGGAAACTATTTAAGCATTCTACACTGTCGCTGTGGGTATTTTTTAAAATACTCCCTTTTTGGTGTAACATTCTGCGTGTACACTTTCCCCCTCTGATTCGTAATGCGTGGTAGGAATACTTCACTTGAATGTTATGTAAATGAACGATTTTAGGTCTTCTAAGAGATATCCCGTTGTCACGGGATGTATGACTCTGAGAAGGTAGCTAAACTTAATACTAGCAGGAAATGAACTTTTCCTTGTTCATCTTTAGTGCGCCTCACAGAGAGGAAAAGGAGAATGCAATTGAATTTTTTTGGAAATTGGGAAGGCAGCTGGTTTGAATAAATTTTTTTAAAGGCTACGTATAGGGAATAGGCTTTATTGGTGACTGTAAAAGAAGAGAAACAATTGATCTCGCTGTGCTCTTGATATGCTCTCCTTCATTTGATTTTTTTCATTGGAATGAAAAGTTAGTTCACTCTTTTTTTTCTACCACAATTTCTTCTTTTAGGGTATTCTTCTTCCTCATTTTAATGACTTGTATTTATCCCCTTTGATTATTTTAGGATCAAGCATTTGCCGAGTCTGCGGACTGAAAATTCCTCGTTATGATCTTCGCATTGGGCGGCCTTTGAAAGATCCTCGTGGCGATTATGGGGTAATTTCAAGTTGGATTCACATAGGATGTGCTCGTAAGACGATATTTTTGGCCTTGCACTACTTGCAGGCCAAGAAAAATTCCAATACAACAGCAGAGTCATGGATGATTTCATCAAAAAAACGAAAAGGAAAACGGTTTTTGTCTTATGCAGAGAGTCCTGCACCTATAGTAGATTTGTCAACCGATAATACGTCAGTAGTTCCATCTAATTGTACAGATTTAACACACCATGACTCTCCTGTAAAAAGCAACACACCGGCTAACTCTATATCAGGTGTTTCGAATTCAGGTAAAAGAAGAGGCTATCGTAGTGACTTTTTATGTCTCTTTTGGTGTATATAATTTTATACGCATGAACATGCAATCACTTCATCTCCTTCACAATGTGTTCATTTGTTAATATATTATACTTTTTTTCTTATCACATTTTAAGGACATGTTTCATTTTGATAGTACTATAGTGTTTTCTGATGCAATCTTCTGAAACAGAGACATCTTTCATTGCATACTATTTGTTTTAGGGGATGGATATACTTTTTAAATTTTATTTTATTCACAAGAAACATGTTGAATGCATGCTTAAGAGGTATATCTCCTGGTCTCTATATTTTTGTAAATTTTTTTAATGTTTTGCAGAGGAGGTTGGAACAGAGGGGAATGCTCCCCCTTCTTTTTCTTTTTCTCATCCTATACTAAAGCCTACAGAGGATACAAAGTCTGGCATTTCTGTTTCTCATGTATATGTGAATACTCCCACAGAATTCGAGAGTATATTTTTTGGGTATGAAACTCTCTCTGAAGAACACAAAACACAAGTACAAGCCATGTGCAAACCACCAACACAGGAAGAGATTGAGAAGGAAATAAATAAACCAAAGGATTTGGATGAAATGGTGAAGCGTGTGCTTGTAGAGCAATACAAACCACCGCCTGAAATTCTCATTCCCATGCTTCCTTTTCAAAAGGTATAGAAAGATTATGAGAGAGTATCATTTAAATACGATTTGTTTTATTATTATAAGTTATCTTATTTTTTTGAGTACCTTGGTTGAGATATATTTCAATTTTTAAGGGGAGCCGTTACCACCACGGTTTCTGATTTCTTCTTTCTGCAATATTTACTCTTGATTATCTTTATTAGCGTATCCTGTGTGTCTCATCCTTCTTTAATGATTTTTATCTAAAATAATTAACAGTGAGAAGTATTCATTTGAGTTTTTATAGTGTCTGTACACACGTTATTTTTGCAATCTTTTCATCTATTCTCTATTGGATACATTTTTATTCTCTATATTATAGGAAGGACTTGCATGGATGTGTCATCAAGAGGATTCAGAATTCAAAGGAGGAATTTTAGCCGATGAAATGGGTAAGAGTATTCCTTTTATCTCATGATGATGAAGAAATAGTATCAAATTCGTTTTTTGATTTTGTTTTTCTCTTATTTTTACTTTTTTGTTATCACATTTTTTCTCTTCATTTTTTTTTCAGATTTTTCATTTCCTTCTATCTTATTATTTCCTTTTTTCTTTTTTTTTTATACAATTTTTCATTTTTTTTGAAAGGCGTTTTTGTACTTATACTTATCAATTTTATGTATTTCATATCTTTTGCAGTAAAATTATAAACTCTTTATCTTCATTCTTTTCTATTTATGAATCACTCTTTTCTCACTTAAACAAAAAAGTAAAAAATGAAAGCCTTCCTTCCCTCTCTATATATATTGAAGATGTGTTATTAATGTATAAATATTCCTTCCTTCCTTCCCTCTCTCTCTCTCTATATATATATATATTGAAGATGTGTTATTAATGTATAAATATTCCTTCCTTCCTTCCCTCTCTCTCTCTCTATATATATATATATTGAAGATATGTTACTAATGTATAAACATTCCTTCCTTCCCTCTCTCTCTCTCTATATATATATATATATTGAAGATGTGTTAATAATGTATATTCTGTTTAACTCTCTTTATAATTTTGTATCTTACTGTTATATTTATTTTTAGTTTATTTCTCTTGAAATTTTTTTATTTTATTATTTTTCTTGCAAGGAATGGGAAAAACATTACAAATGATTTCTCTCCTTTTGGCTCGTCGAATGAAACGAGGGCTTCGTACTAAAGAAGGATCTCTTCAAGGAGCTTCTCTTGTGGTGGCTCCTTTAGCTGCCATTTTGCAATGGAAGAATGAAATTGAAAGATTTACAAAATTAAATTCTTTGAAGGTGATTGTCTATCATGGAAAGTAAGATTTACATTTTAAAAATTGAAATAAAAAACATTAGAGAGTTTAAAAGTAGACTGAGAGGGAGAGACTATTTTATTTTGAGGATAGAGATGTATGTCTCTCTTTTTATTTCTGGAAATATATATATTTGTTTGTTTGTATAAAAAGATTTATAAAAAAAAATATTCATCGGTTTAGATAAGTTTATAAATTTATATTTTTTTCTATAGGCGAATTGTATATATAAATTGAATGAACTTTTTTAATATTCTTTACTTCTCTGAAAAATTTAATTATCAAGAGAACTAGATATATATATATATGGTAATTTTTTTTTTTTAAATTTATATTTTCAATATTTTGAAATGCTATTTTTTAAACTATTTGTAGTGAAAATAGTTTAAAAAATATATATATACTCTACTTTTTATTGAAAGGAGAGGGTTACATTTATTTTTAAATTTTTTAGAGATTTTCTCATCCAATACTTTTTAATTTTTATAGTTATCGAGATTCCTTTATGAAGGAATTACAAAAGTATGATGTTGTTATCACCACATATTCTACTCTTGAAGCAGATTATCGTCGTGTGACTAACAAACAAAAAATTTATTGTCAGGTACTTTCTTATGCCTGATAAACGCACACGTGGATAAAAAATATAATTTTAATTAAAAAAAAAATTCAAGAAGTAGAGGAAGGAAGATTTCTGTGTTATTTTGTAATGGATAGTAAAATTATAAAGGAAAAGTTTAAAAATTTTTTCTTCACAGTAAGCGATGTAATTATTTGTTTTTATATATTTTTAAGTTACCTTTTCTTCATTTTATTATTTTAATTTTATCAATAAATTTTTTTTTTTTTCCATGGTTTGAAAAATGTATTTAAAAGCGAATAACAGTTTTAAAAGCATTAAATATATAAAAGAAAATGTACATTTATTTTTAATACTATTTTTTATTTTTAATAATATTTTTTATTTTTTTATTTTTAATACTATTTTTTCTACATTTATTTTATATATTTTTAGTATTGTAATCGTCTCTTTTTAAGAGATAAACTTTTATTTCATCAAACATATTATTGTGGACCAGAAGCTGAAAAAACAGCCAAACAAAACTTAACAAAACAAAAACATAAAGCTGCTGGTAATGTATTTTATTTTAATAGTTATAATTTTATTATTATTTTAATAATTTTTATTATTATAATTTTAGTATCTATTTTTGTAACATGTATTTTATCTTTTTAATAGTTATAATTTTTATTATTATTTTATTTTATTTTATTTTTCATTTCCATTCATTATCTTCTAATAAATAGTAAAGTTTATATATTTTTTATAAACTAAAAATTCAAAATAATACTAAATTAAAAAAAATTTATTATTATTTTATTTTTAAAGCTTCCAAAGCAATGAAAACATTAAAAATCATCGATTCCACAGCACCTCTTCTTCCAACACCGGCAAATGTATACAGAGAAATTTTAAAGGCAGCCAATCGTGAAGAAATGGTTAGGATTTGGGATTTTTAAATAAAAATAAATAAATAATGAAGAATGGAATTTTAAGAGGAAGAGAGAGTAATTTTTTTTTTACTGTACAGAAATATATTTTTTAAATAAATTTGTTTTTAAAAGAATATATTTTAATTTTTTTAATTAAAAAAAACTTCATTTTTATATTGAATTACGACCCGTGTGTAGATTTTTGTGATTTAATTTTAAAATTTTTTAAAATAGATTGGATATAAATGTTTTCTTTTACATTTTAAATAGTTTTTTGATATAAATTTTGATGTTTTTTTGTTTTATAGCTGGATAAAGGTATATATTCTGTTAGATTTAAAGGAAGAGGAAGAATACAGGAAGATTTAGAGGCAGCTGTACAGCCGAATTCTCCTTCCTCAGAAACATCTTCTGTGGAAATTATTGAGATGGTATAGTGTTTGAAAAATTTGAGATGAGGAGGGAAATTTATAGAGTTAAGAGAATGCAATGAAATTTTTATATAGAGAATGTGATGAAATATAAATGAAACGAAAAATGCAATGAAATAAGGAATGAAATCTTGACGAAATAGAATTCAAACTATGAAATAAAGAATAAAAATATTATAAATTTGTAAAAAGATGAATAAAAATAAAAATCCTTGTAAACACGTGTCTATAAAGAATTTCACTCTTATAATGAAAATTCTAAGTAATGAAATATTATAAAAATAAAAGAAATTCAACAAATTATAAAATATTATTTCATAGTGATGTAGTTTAATGGAATTTGAAAGGATGCTATTTTTATTTTATAGAAAAAAAATGCAAAAGTTGAACATCTGATGGAAATGGGATTTCCTGAAGATGAAGCCAAGCAAACTTTGACGGTAAATATTTACTTTTTTATGGTTAAATTTTTTTCTTTGAAAGATGTTATCAATTTTATTACTCTTTGAATATTATGAAGAAAACAGGAGAGATGTATATATTCTTGAGGAGGAGCTTTTTATCACTCTACTTGATTGCTCTTTGTTTTTATCAAGCCATGTCAACGCTATTACAGTCTTCTTTGAAATTTTCTTTTAAAAAAGAATGCTTTTTTTAACGTTTTACTATAGTTTTGATCATTTTCAATTTTTTTCTTTGGTTTTTTTATTTTCTTCTCTCTCTTTTCAGTTTTTCTTTTTTTCTTTTTTTTTTCTCTCTTTTCTCTTTTCATCTCATCTTCCCACCCCTTCTCTTTTCATCTCATCTTCCCTCTCCCTCACTTCCCTCCCCCTCACTTCCCTCCCCCTCACTTCCCTCCCCCTCACTTCCCTCACTTCCCTCCCCCTCTCTTCCCTCCGCCTCTCTTCCCTCCCCTTCTCTTCCCTCTCCCTCACTTCCCTCCCCTTCTTTTCCCTCCCCCTCTCTTCCCTCCTCTTCTCTGCACCATCTTTTTGATGTTTCTACAGCGTTTTAAAGGGAATCTTCATATAGCTGCTCAATCATTATTACAGAGAAGATGGCCATCAATGAAGACAAAATCTCCATTGGTAGATGTTTCGCCTCCTCCCTCTTCTTCTGGAGATATTTCTACTGCCAGAAAGCAAATTTCTCTCTCTAAAACAGATATTCAGAAGCTAAAAGTGTCAGAATTGCAGAAATATTTAAAAGAGATGAAACTTTCTCCTGCTGGAATGAAAGCAGAACTTGTGGAACGATTGACATGCAATGTATTTGGCCAGAAATCCAACAGAGAAACAAAACTATCCCCTTTTACAGAAATTTCTTTAAAATCCTCCACTCAAACTACAATGAAAGAAGAAAAGAAACTAATTAAACAAAGAATGAAATCAGAATCATTTTCTTCCTCCTCATCGCTTTCTGTTTCTCTTTGTAAGGAGACAGCAGCCTCTACAGCTTCCCGTTCTTCTCAGGTATCTCCTTTCCTCAGGGTAAAGAATCATTTCTCTCTTGTAAATTTTTAGATACAATTTTTAGTAACTAAAAATTGTTTTGTTTGTTGTACATTTTCATGTTATTTATTTATTTTTTTTTTCTCAGAAGGAAGAGGAATTTTCTTCTGCCTCTTCTTCTTCCTCGAATGCTACACCCATCGATCACCTTCCTCTCTTTTCATCTTCACAGACACGTCGATCCTCTCGTTTACATTCTTCCTCCTCCTCATTGCCTAAGACGATAAACTCTACGACATCTTCTTTAAATTTCTCTTCAAAACCCAAAAAATCATCCAAAAGACGCATTTCTCCCTCTATTACCTCCTCTTCTTCTTCTTCTTCTTCGTATGCTCACTCTTCCAACTCTCTTTCACCTCCTCGTAAAGTACACACAACCTCAAAAATGAAAGGAAAACGATTAAAAAAACAAAATTGTAAACCTATAAAATCCAGAGAAAACCATATTCTTCCCTCTTCTTCTAATTCATTTATCACCAATGCAGCCGTTGATTTGGGTGCTTCACCTCTTCATAATATTGTTTGGCAGAGAATTATTTTGGATGAAGCCCATCGTATTAAAGCACGTACTACATCTACTGCACATGTAAGAGGAGGAGAGAGAGGGAAGGAAGGAGGAGAGAGAGGGAAGGAAGGAGGAGAGAGAGAGGGAGGAGAGAGAGAGGGAGGGAGGAGAGAGAGAGGGAGGGAGGAGAGAGAGGGAGGAGAGAGAGGGAGGAGAGAGAGGGAGGAGAGAGAGGGAAGAGAGTGAGAAAGGGAGGAGAGAGAGAGAGGGAGGAGAGAGAGAGAGGGAGGGAGGAGAGAGAGGGAGGAGAGAGAGAGGGAGGAGAGAGAGGGAGGAGAGAGAGGGAGGGAGGAGAGAGAGGGAGGAGAGAGAGGGAAGAGAGTGAGAAAGGGAGGAGAGAGAGAGAGGGAGGGAGGAGAGAGAGGGAGGAGAGAGAGAGAGGAGAGTGAGAGAAGGAGGAGAGAGATTAAAGAAAAAATAATAAAAGAAAAAAAGACAAGAAAAAGAAATAAAAGAAAAAGAAATGTAAAAAAAGGAGAAATATTATTCATAAAGATGTGTACATCGTACTCTTTTATTAAAAAATACTATTATATATATATAAAAGTCATTTTCATAATTTCTAGAGAAGTTATATATATTATTTTATATACATTTATATTAGGCTGTCTATGCTTTGGAAGCTTCTGTTTCACGTTGGTGTTTGACAGGAACACCTCTACAAAATCGAGTGGGAGAACTTTACAGCTTAGTTAGATTTTTGAAATGTAAACCTTTTGCTTATTATTATTGTAGTAAAAAAGGATGTACTTGTGAATCTCTGCATTATCGATTTAAGGATAACAGGTTTGTTTTTTATACTTTATGGAAAGAAGGATTTATTTTCTATTTTATGAGGGTGATATATAGTGCAAATAGAATGTTTTGTCGAAAAATAGAGTTTCTGAATGTACATTTTATTAAATAAAAATATTTTCATAAATGGAATGTACTTTTATAAAAGAAAATAAGAAATAATAAATTTTTTTTTGTATTTTATAAAAAAAAATTTATTTATCTCTTTTCTCTATTCTTTTTCATACTTTTTATTATTTTATTTATAAAATTTTATTATTTTATTTTCAAGATATTGTGAAATATGTGATCATACACGTATGTGTCATTTCTCTTATTTTAATCGAAAAATTATAAATCCAATCAAAAATTATGGTTATCAAGGAGAAGGAGAAAATGCTCTTCGAAGTTTAAAAAATGATATTCTTGATAAAATTTTATTAAGGTGAGAATAAAAGAGTTTATAATATTATTTTAAATAATTTATAATTTTATTTTATAGAGTTCTTCTAACATTTATCGCAATGTTATCTTTTTTATTTCTTCTTTGTTTCAGTGTCTTAATTTTTGTTATTTTCTTCAATTTCTTTATTATTTCTTAATCTCATGGAATAATTTATTTATTTTTGTAATATTTTATAGTTTATTTTATATATATTTTTATTTATAATAGACGTACAAAAGTGGAAAGAGCAGAAGATATTTGTTTGCCTTCTCTCTCTGTTCGAATTCGAAGAGATGCTTTATCTGCTGATGAACGAGATTTCTATGAAGGCCTCTTTAAGCAAACGAAAATTCAATTTGTAAGAATTCATTTTTATTTTTATGGAGGAATTCACATTTATTTATTTTTTTAAAATTTATTTTTGTTAACCTCTCTTCCCCCTCACCTATACCTCACCTCTCTTCCACCTCACCTCTCTTCTATTCCACCCCACCTCACTTCTCTTCCACCTTATCTCACTTCTCTTCCACCTTATCTCACTTCTCTTCCACCTTATCTCACCTCACTTCTCCCTCACCTCACTTCACCTCTCATCACATTTAGGAAAAAGAAATACTAAAGTTTACAGAATCTTTATTCTTTGAGTTACTTCATCATCGAGAATGTTCAAAATATAAAATTGAATTTTATTCTTCAACATTTTAGAATTTTCTTGATGATTTACATTTAATGATACTTTTGTAAAAATAGATCTTCTAGAATTCCCATTTTTTTAATATTTGTTTTCAATAATATCTTCATATTGCATAGCCAACATTCCACTATTATTTCCTATTTCATCGATATTCTTTTCTTCTTCACAGAATACGTACGTTGAAGCAGGAACACTTCTACACAATTTTGCTCATATTTTTGATTTGTTAAGTCGACTTCGACAAGCTGTTGATCATCCTTATCTTATTGTTTATGGAAAATTAAAAATGAACGCTTTGGATTCTCTTACTTCTTCTTCTTTTGCTATTTGTGGAATTTGTCAATCCACAATTTCTGCAAAGGTATAGTTTTGATGAAGAATTGGAGGAGAGATGAAGAATTGGAGGAGAGATGAAGAATTGGAGATGAGATGAAGTGAAATACAAAGGATTTTGAGAAACGATTTATATAGCAAACTTTTTTTTGCTTCTTTCTATCCTTATCGTGGAATTAAATAGTTTTAAATGAATGTCTTTGAATTTATTTAAAAAAATTACAAGTGTTTTCTTGTGAAATTATTTCATCGTTAAATTTTATGATTATGCGTTACCAAAAGTTGGTCAGTATAGTCTTTCGTTTTCTTGAATAATCTTTGAAAATCCTACTTTTAATTTAATTTTCTCTCTTTTTTTTCATGTATATCCACATCCATTCGTTTCATCTGTGGTTGTTGTTAGCAATTCATTTTCTTTCTTTTTTTATTTTCATTAATGTATTCCCTCCTTGCTTCTTTCTCTTATTCCTTCTATTTTATCTCTTTTTTCTCATCTTCTTTCTCCTTTTCTTCATGTCATCTTAGTTCTCTATGAGGTCTTTATCAGTTTCTTATTTCTTTCTTCATCTCCTCCCTCTCTCTCCTCATCTCCTCCCTCTCTCATCTCCTCCCTCTCTCTCCTCCTCCCCTCTCTCTCCTCTCCTCCCCTCTCTCCTCCTTCTCTCTCCTCTCCTCCCTCTCTCTCCTCTCCTCCCTCTCTCTCCTCTCCTCCCTCTCTCTCCTCCTCTCCTCCCTCTCTCTCCTCCTCTCCTCCCTCTCTCTCCTCTCCTCTCTTCCCCTCCTCTCCTCTCTCCTCTCCTCCCTCTCCTCTCTTCCCCTCCCCTCCTCCTCTCTCCTTTTATATATATATATGGATTTATAGGAGATTGTGGAGGCACATTGTAATCATCCCTTCCATTTTGAATGTATAAAAGAATATATGGATGCTGCTCCAACTACAGCCTCTCTACTTGGAGAAGAATCTTCTTCTTTTGGAGATTTAGGTTGTCCAGTATGTTATGTTCCCCTTTCTTTAGATTTTAGTAAGAAAATGGAAGAATTAAAAAAGAAAGAAGATACTTCTCTTGGTATGTAAAAGAAGGAAAATTTTAGAACTTATTTTTATGAAGAGAAAGTAAAAATTTATTTTAATAAAAAAACAAGAGGAAAAAATGGAGAGAATCGTAAAGTTGTATTCATTTTGTAAAAATTAAATTTTTAAGAGAATTTTAAAGGGAATGTTTTCATTGTTTACACTCTTTTATATATATTAATTTTTTTATAGAAGAAACAGAAGCAGAAGAAGTATTTCAAACAGGAGAAGAGGAAAACTTCCAACTCTCTCCTGCAATTTCTTTACAAAAACTTTCTCCTGTAAGTTTTTTTGTGTAGAAGAAATTCAAAGGCAGAGAAATGATTTGGATAAAGAAAATTTATAAAAGTATTAAAATAATTTATAGAATTTTTAAAATGATGAGAAACTCTAAACTAAATGAAATTTATAGCCCTCTTTAAAGAAAATGAGAAATTTATGTTTCTTCCCACACTAAAATTTTCTCTTTTATAAACCATATTTCTTTACAAAATTTTAATAATAATAATTATTTTTTTTAATTAGAAAAATCGTGGAATTGTGGGATCTTTTGATGCGGATACTTTCACTTCAAGTACTAAAATTGAAGCTTTATATCAAGAATTATTATTATTAGAAGAAAAAGATAAAACATCAAAATCTCTCATCTTTTCTCAATATTGTTCCATGTTGGAACTTATTTCTTGGAGATTAAAGAAAGGAGGCATTCGTTGTGCACAATATACGGGATCGATTAGTTTAGTTTCTCGGTAAGATGAGGAGAAATTTATATATATATATAATGGATGGATGGATGGATTGGATATATATATATAGTGGTTTAATGGAATTATAAATGGAAAGTTTATTGAATTTTCTTTATAAAAATATTTTTCAATAGTAGAGTATTGCCTAACAAAAAGGATAGAACCCTTATTAAATTTTTTTTCAAAGATATAAAGAAGGAAGAACTCTTTGTTTATTATTTTTTATGCATTCAAAATTTCTCTTCTTCATCTTAATTTTTGTATGCATTTTTATTTTATTTTTCAGATGTAATATATTGTATGCTTTCAACACAGATCCCACGTTGAAAGTTTTGTTAATTAGTTTAAAGGCAGGAGGTGAAGGATTAAACTTACAAGTAGCCAATTCTATATTTCTAATGGATCCATGGTGGAATCCTGCTGCAGAAATGCAGGTGAGAAGAAAAAAAAAATATATAATTAAAATGTATTAAAAAAAATATATATAATTAAATTGTATTAAAAAAAAATATATATAATTAAATTGTATTTAAAAAAAATATATATAATTAAATTGTATTAAAAAAAAATATATATAATTAAATTGTATTAAAAAAAAATATATATAATTAAATTGTATTTAAAAAAAATATATATAATTAAGTTGTATTAAAAAAAAATATATAATTAAATTGTATTAAAAAAAAATATATATAATTAAGTTGTATTAAAAAAAAATATATATGATTAAACAGTATTTTTTTTCAAAACAGAGAAATATTATTTTTTCAATATTTTTTTTACTTCTGTAGGCAATTCAACGTGCGCATCGTATTGGTCAAACAAAAGATGTGCAAGCTGTTCGTTTTATTTGCAAAGATACCATCGAAGAACGAATTTTACATTTACAAGAGAAGAAACAGTTGGTTTTTGATGGAGTATGTTGAAAAAAGAAATTATTATTATTTATTTTGGTTGTTAAAAATAACTTTTTAGTGAGAGATGATAGGAAGGAGAGAAGAGAGAGAGATGATAGGAGGGAGAGATGATAGGAGGAAGAGATGATAGGAGGGAGAGAAGAGAGAGAGATGATGAAAAGTATAAAGAAGATGAAGAGTATAGAGAAAAGAGTGAAAATAATAAAAAAACAAAACAAATTAAATTTCCCTCCGCATGTGGAGAAGATTTTAAATTTTTTACTAATTTTTTTCCTTTTATATTTCAAAACGTGTGTATGTACAGACGATAGGAGCAAATGCGTCGGCTATTATGAAGCTCACAACAGATGATTTACGATTTCTTTTTCAGAATTGAAAGAATTTAAAAAAAAATATAAATAAAAAAGATTATATCAAAATTTAAGATACTTTTTAGTAACATATATACAGTATTCCAGAAATGTATTAAAATATGAGAATTTTTATAATCTATTTTCCGATATTTCTTTTTACCAAGATTGTAAATAATTTTTCCGTTTAACAATGATCGAAAACTTCATTTTATATAGAAGAATGTTATTTAAAAAGTTTGTTTTAAAATATTAAGAAAAATAATTTCTCTCTTTTCAATGGCTTCATTGATAAGGAGGAAATGTTTGCTTAAACATTTTTATTTATTTATTTTTTTTTTTAAATAAAAAGGAATGAATAGAAAATTTCATCAAAAATTTAAGAAAAAAAAAAATTTAATATTTTCTTTCTTTGATGATATCCTATCTAAAAGTAATATATTTTACATCCTTCTCTATTTTTTAAAAATGGGAATGAAAAAGAAAATATTTATTTTTTTTTTTAATAGAGTATATCACGGCCTTCAAGAGAAACCTAAAATATTCAAAAAATAAAAAATAAAAAAAAATATTTTGCATAGACTTGAAAATACCTCTTTTTATGTTTACATTTTTCACCAAATGAATAAAAACTCTGCGATGGATAAAAATAATTTATCTTCATCATTTTTCAATCCTTCTTTATCCTCTTTTCTCTTTTATCTCCATTTTTATCATCCACTTTATCTTTAAATTTTTCTTCTTCTTTTTCATACTTCATCTCAAAAAATTTATTCTTTTTTAATAATTCAAACCTTTTGAGCTTGTTGTGGAATTTTAGGAACTCGAGTAACATCCAAAATTTTATTTAAAGGACCCTACAAAAGAAAAATAATATAGTTTAAAAAAAAAATAAATATTTCCACATTTTATGAGTTTTATTTTTAAATTCTATTATTTATTTATAAAAAAAATAAATATTTCCACATTTTATGAGTTTTATTTTTAAATTCTATTATATAGTTATAAAAAAAATATATTACCTTCACACGTTTTCGTGAGGATGTTTGTGCTATATCAATATCTGATTTGGGTTGCACCTACGAAAAAAATTAAGAGGATGAAAATGTAAGAAGAGATGAGAGAAAAAAATAAAAATTTCTAATCCTTTTCATCTAACCATAAAATTAAATTCATCTGGCTCAGGACGACGAGCATGGCGATAAGATTTTTCCATTCGAACTAAAAAAGAAATAAGAAACGTTTTTAATTTAAAAAAAAAACAAAAAATAATTATTCAAAAATAAATTTTAAAAAAATATATAAATTTTCTTCATATACAAGGCACTACCTTGTGAATCTTTATCGGGTTTAGAGGAAGTAGAAGAAGCTACAGAGAATCTCCCCTATAGAATAATATATAAAAATCCTATATTGAAATAATAAATTATAAAAATAAAGAGAAAAAAAAAAAAAAAAAAATAAAAATATATAAATTTCAATACTCTCGGAATAGAAAAAAATCTTAACTGTTTCTTTTTATTTTTTTCTCGATTTAATTCCTTCATAGATAATCTCTATTTCATTTTACCTCTCCCTCTTTTCTTTATATAAATTCTTATTTTTACATCTAAAGTATTTATTTTTTTAATAAATAAAAAATTATAAAAATTCTTTAAAATAATATTTACGCCTCGTTCTTGAGAAAGTGTAGATGAACGATTTCCATCTGCTTTAGAAGGCGATTTTGGAGTATCCATTTGCTGTGAAAGACGATAATCTTTAAAACTTGAAGCCAATCCCAACAATGGCCGCATCCACTAATATATATTTAAATAAATAAGAAATATATATATATCAATGTATATATAAATAAGAAATATATATATATACATATAAATAAAATAAAAATTTACTTACACGTTGAATTAATAGCCGTATAAGCGTACGATTATCTTCTGTTTCATCTGTAAAAAATATAAATAAATTTATAAATAAAAAAATTTACTCTTTTTTGAATGAAAAAGATGAAAGGTGAGTAGAAAAATATAATTTTAAAAAAAAAAAAGTTTAATCCTAAAGTTGAACCTTCATGTTTCCACAGCATAACCAAAACAACACCTAAATCATTATTTTGTAATTCTTGAGCTTGAATCTGTAAAGAGGAAGAAAAAATTGAATAAATTCATCGAATTTAATACTATAAAAAGAAGAATTTTATTTCTTTTCTCGTTATTTTTATATTCAAATATCCTTTCTTCTTCCTTTCTATTTGTTTTTTATTAAACTATTTATTCTCTTCTCTCACTGTATTTCTTCTTCTTCTCTTAAACTTTATAATTACCGGCAATTTCTCCACTAATTGCAATAATTTTTGCCTGTAAAAAAGAATTTTTTTAATAGAATAAAAAGAAAAAATATAACTTTTATAAACTTTATTCTTTTCCAAAATACAAAATCTCCTTCATTTCTTCCCATACAATACAAAAAATACTTAAACATCTTCTCTCTACATAGACTAGTATTTTTTTCTTCTCAAAAAAGAAAAAATCCAATTTTCATCTCAAAGTATTTCTTTCAGTATATTTTATATATTTTTTACTGTTTTATAGATGCTTTTTTCCCCATAAATTTAAATTCTTTCACTTGAAAATTTTTTTTTTCTTCTTTTATAGTACTTCCATCTCCTTCCTCTTCATCCTCTTAATTCATATAATATCCAAAAAAAAAAAAATTTCCACCGTATTGTAATATTTGGAAGTTTCTCATCTTTTAGAGGGGCCAGCCAACTGGCTAAAGCTTGACAACATCCTTCACTGATGAATAATTCCTTCCATTTTGGCTGAAAATTGAATAAATTATTATTAAAAATAAAATTTTAGTGGACAAATTAAGAAAAAAAATTCCTTTTTAAAATATATAAAAAAAAAAAGAAGATAATGTGTGAAAAAAAATTATAAAAAATAAAAGATATTTTATTTTTAAAAAAAATATATATAAAAATTGATATAACAGAAATTTGAGACTCTTATCAAAGTACTTTAAAAAATAAAATAAAATAGAAATCCTTCTTACTTTGCTTAATAATTCCACAACATAATCAAGCATTTGTAATTTTGCCACAGCTGGACGATTTTCTTCCGTTGCTCGATCATCTTTATAATAAAAAAATAGAAAAAAAATAGAAAAAATTAGAATAAAAAATAGAAAAAATTAGAATAAAAAATAGAAAAAAAATAGAAAAAATTAGAATCAAAAATAGAAAAAATTAGAATAAAAAATAGAAAAAAAATAGAAAAAAAGAAACCCAATAAACTAAACACATCCTTATCCTAAACATACAAAATAAAAATATTTAAACTCTAAATTTTTTCAATAGTAGAAACATTTCATAGAAATTCACCTGCTTCTCTGGCATCACGCATTTGTTGTAACACACGATGAACAAAATCGATGCAATCGGCTGTACTTAATTGTTGTTTTCTTGATTTTCCTTAAAAAAATTTAAATAAGAAAACTTTTAAAAGGAAATAGAAATAAACATTTTTATCGTTTAAAACGGTGAATCCTCTATAATAAATAAATAAAAACATTACTAAAATATATATATATTTATATTTTCTCTCTATTAAGATATATGCATACACTCTCTCACTTTCACAAGTTCAAAAATTAAAAATTTTTGAAACCCAATCCTATCATTTTTTAAGAATATTTCTAAATGATTTTTATAAAACAATAAACATACGTTGTTTCAATTTCTCCAAAACACCCTCAAAATAAGCAGAAGCACCTTCCTGATGAGAGAAAGATGTAGAGGAGGTGGGAAGAGATTCCATCGCCTTAAAAGTATTCTCTTCATAGCCATCTTGAGAAACTTCTTGTGCCTGTGTTGGTCGTTCTTCTTCATCTTGAAGATGATAAGAAAGTATCTCCTCATGTGTGAGAGTTTCTCCTGTAGAACGATTTGTTTCTGCACGTGCTGCTGCTTTACGGAGGCGTCGCTCTGCCCTTTCCTTCTCTTTCATCAATTTTTTTTGACGTTTTTTCTCCTTCTTCAGCTTCTTTTTGCTAGATTTGTGCTTCTTTTGCAGTTTATGGTCATGTAGAGGTGAATCTTGACCCTCCTCAAAAATTTCAAAATCTCTTGCAGGAGTAAATGCTCCCACATCTTGGAGAGGCGGCATCTCTCCTTCCTCCTTCTCTGTAGATAAAGAGACTTCTCCTGTGAAAATGTGTTGGATGAAATTTTATAAGAAGAAACATTTCTATGAACTATTAGAGGGAGGAGAAAGGGGAGGAGAGAGAGGGAGGAGGAGAGAGGGGGGGGAGGGAGGAGAGAGAGGGAGGAGGAGAGGAGAGGGAAGGGAGAGGAGAGGGAAGGGAGAGGAGAGGGAAGGGACAGGGGAAGGAGAGAGGGAAGGAGAGAGGGGAAGGAGAGAGGGAAGGGAGAGGGGAAGGAGAGAGGGAAGGGAGAGGGGAGGAGAGGGAGGGAAGAGGAGAGAGGGGAGAGAGGAGGGAGAGGGAGGAGAGGAGAAAAGTAAGGAGAAGAAGGGAGAGGGGTGGGAGGGAGGAGGAGAAGAAGTGAGAAACTAGAGGTTAGGAAGAGGTAAGAGGAGGAGACGTAAAGAAGTGAGAAGATGCGTAGAGAAATAAAGAATATAAAACAAGTGAAAAGTCAAGAAATGTGACGAGAAGAAAAAAAGTGAAAGAAATGAATAACAAATTGATTTTATCTTTTTTTTCCTCTTGCAAATACTAAAACTACAAAGAATGCATAATCGAATACTGAGGAGAGATACGTGTGTCTCTCTACTTTAATTCTAACCAAATTAAAAAATAGATTACATCGCGTTCTATACAAAAAAAAGTAGATTACAGTGCAGGAATTTTTGTTAAGGCAGCCTACAAAAAATGATTTTTCCCCCCTGAATAAAAACTCTGAGGGTACTCTACAGCCCCAAAAAATTGAAAATAAAATGCTTTGGTTGAGACATGAAGAATTTTAAAGACATGAATGCAATAAAACCTTCCATAAAACAAGGCAAGAAAAGATAAAACAAAGAGAAGTGCGACAGAAGAAACAAAACGTGGAAAATAGTGTTTTTCTTCTAGTATTCATGAGCCAGAAAAAGAAATTGATTTCCATTCTACTTTATAGTCTGTGTATCCTACACACAAGGAAATAAATAGAGCCAGTCCATCCCGTTTTATATTACTTTCGGTGAAAAACTTTTTATTGTATGCGCAGTTGAAAAAGATGTTCTCTGACGTTAGCCGTTAGCCCAAAGCTTGGTTTATTAGAAGAAAAAATAACTCGTTTCAAAAGTGTAGACAGGGACTGCAATAGGATAACCTCTTTCTTTATGTTTTATCCTTGAAAAAACTTCATGGTGTGAATCTTTTAACTGCCACTCAAAAGAAAAGTAAAATCCCAGCGAATCTCAAAATGATAGTAATCAACTACCTCTTTTGCCATTTGTTTGGTTTTTAAAGGACGCAGATAAGCTAAAGCGGTTTGGAATGAAGACTTCTTATCCAATAGCTTTTGAAAAAAATATTGAATGTCCAGGATAAACAAAAGTACAGCATAAGATTCGCAAGACAAAATTCGAGATGCTCTACTTGTAGCCATTTCAAGTAGACTAGTAGGCCTCCGCTTAACCCTTTTTCATGAAGCAGCCCATAATCCGTTTTTATCTGTTTTACTAATCAATATAACCTTACACTTACCAAACAGACTGTGAGGAGGGTAAGACTCTTCCTTTGTATTCCATGAACTTTCATCTGGGGAATTTGCCATTTGCTAAAAGTAGATTAAATGCAAAAGATGGGCCACATCTGCTGAGAGATCAGAAAGAAAAGAGCACCACTTTTTGCGAATTTAAAAAACACAGGGAGTGGGCGAATTTAGGGGAAGAAAAACTTACGGAGAAACCGCAACCTTGGCGTGTTCAATTACTGCGCAAAAGTGTGAATCTACGAACAAGAACCGTAAATCTGGCCATGTACAGCGAATATATTATCGTTCTTGTTATTGAGCGAATGATTGAACCCTACCTATCATTCTTGAAGCTTTTACAAAAAATATTCCTAACAAATAAATTCCGGTTGAGTTGTCTCAACCTTGGTTGAATCTATGCTACTTCCATAAACGTTTTCAAAAATCCCGCATAATCACATTGAAGAGTTTCAAAACATAATGCTTCCTATTGAAAATATAATAATAAAGCAAAAAGCAATGAGAGAAGCATTTGCATGTAGGGGTGGAAGAATGACACTTTTTAATAAGCTGGCAAAATTCGACACTTTGAGAATTTACTTCTGGCATAAAATGCCCGGGACATTGGAAACGCTGACTTTTCATATCATTCTAACAAAGTGCACTAAAACTGTGCTCTGCCGGTGTGAGCAGGCCATTACATGTTTGTTTTTAGTGAATCACTATAGCTGGAAATGCAACATCAAAGCAAGACTTCGTGTCCTAATCAATCTCTAAGTTATCAGTAAGCGCGTATTTCGAATGAAATACATACGATGGGTTGTGCTTATTTCGAACAAATTCCAAACTGATTTTATTCAAACATTTCGCTGAGTTATATACAGAGAAACGAGTGGGAAAATTTGAAGAGGTTTCTGCATAACATTTTCATTGGGCATTTTCTGACTGAATAAATTGAAAAAGTGATGCTCTTTTTTAGAGTAGTATTTACTTAACTAGAATTTTTGATTGTAAAACCAATACGTAAAAGCATTTTAACTTTTTGAAATTTAGTGAGTGCAAAGCCAGATGTACAAGTTTGCTTATAAGTAATTGAATGCAAAACGTATTTTGTAGCACTATCATCATTTATTCTGTGCCCAAAATTGTACTTATTCCTTAATTTGGTACCTCACAATAATAATTATTACTAATCATTTGTCATCTAGTTGAACTATTGTAGCTTTCGTAGCAAGTATGTAAGTAGACGTGAAAAAACAGCGAAAGTACTATAAGTTTTTAGTGGCCAAGAAAAATTGAGCCTTCTTATTATTTTGAATCGATTCTGTAGATGTGATTTTTTACCGTTATTAATGGAGAATATACACGACGTTTTTTGAATAAATCTGCTTCTTAGCGAAAAAAATTAAAAATGATGAAGATTTCGTATGCAATGCTATTGGTCGCTGCTGTTAGCATGACATGGCACAGATTTTATTCCGTTGCAATGATCAATGAGAATACCAACGCCTAAAAATCAAAATATCTAGAATTTCTTTGTGCAAATGCTTAGATGTGGTGGCGCAGAAAGTGATTTTTTGGTTGGTTTTAGCAATAAAGTTCATAGTTTTTATATCAGTTTCATCTCAGTAACTCCCCTTTTGAACCACCCAGACTTGCCAATAGACAAAAATATATCTTTTGCTTGGTGCTCTATGTTTTAAAAATTACGTTTTTTTCTTTTCCAGCTTCCAAGTAGTGCAATATTTAAAGAGAATTGCGGGAATAATTACATCGTAGAAAGAGACTACAAATAGTTACTTAGTTTTTCATTTCCAGTAAATATGAAACAAAAATATTATTATATCATCCATACTTAAATGATCACGTAATGAATTAAATTTTTTCAATGTAGCAGCGCGTTTTAATTTCCAAGACCTTTTGGAAAACTTCACCCCATGTAAATACACATTCCAATTGAAGAACTTCAATTCATTAGATGCAAATTGAGTTTGAATAGCTTTTATATTGAAATGGCGCTACAATTGGTGCCCGAGTTCCAACAATTAATAATCTCAACGGCGTTGAGAAAATAATAGGAAGTAGAGATGTTACTGGACTCTGAGAGGGAGGAGCTTGTATTTTTCTTTTTTTATTGAATCGTAATTTCATGCGTATTCGGTGCTCCTATGTATTTTTTTTGTGATTTTGTAGTTCGAAAAATTATTTTTCTATATGGATATGCCAGTAATCTGGTTTTTCCTTCCATTTTAAACAAATTATTTTATTTCTTCGTGTGAGCCAAGCTAGAGTTCTTTTAGTGGGTAAATTACTTGCCACAGTAACAGTTCCATTTTGTTTGTGAAAATCCATTAAGTCAATAAATGCATACGCCACAAGAAATAATTCATTTAAAAATATTCTTACTGCTAAAATTTATATAACACAAAGATTAATCTGGCTGATTGAACAGTTTACATCATATATATTTTTGTAGCAAATCGATTAACTAACTATTCATTTAATTACAATTACAATCAAAACGCAGCAATTTAAATTGGGAAGACAAGCAACGCTGGTTCTATGAGAGAGCTTTTCTAAAAGAATGGAATACATTTTAGCAGATTGAGAGGGTTTTGTTTCAAAATTCTTTTATTTGGATGTGGGGTCAGTGAAATAAAAATTACGAAGTCCTTGCATTTGCAATTTAATGAGCCATGCGGAAAGTAGCATAAGCAAAACATCATTTAAAATAGCATCTCCAAAAGTGGCAGTTTGCTTACAGGTTGGCAGAAGATGTTGTTGGATATCCTTCCGCTAAATTTGCTTGTAATTGTAATCTAGGGTTTTTTTTAAAGTAGTATTTTATCCCCTAGATTTGCCAGTCGAGATCTATCGACTCCGGCTACACAATTCTTCTAATTAATCGCGTATTGTTTTTATTTACACTATTAGATTGTTGATAGTTTGAGAGCGTGGATATACTTATTTCTATAAATATATCACACTAGGTTCATTCGTTTATCTTTTTATAACCTTCTATAGAAAATAGAATCAGAATA
>JADAQX010000097.1:0-96982 GCA_015476325.1 Cardiosporidium cionae
CAAGAGAGAAAGAAAAAAAAAGAAAAAAAAAACAGAGTAAAGAGAGTGAAAAAAAAGAGTGGAGGGATAGAAAAATAAAATGCAAAGGGAAATAAACACATAAAGCTTCCATAAAACATATTCCATTGAAAAATTTCAGCAGTTTTCTCATAAATACATTCCTCACCGTGTTTTTACTAAACTTCTAACGACACAGAGAGCATCATGAAGAGAACGCTCAGATTCATCCAACACCTATACAAAATCATATTCAAAGTAGAATGCATTTTTCCTAGTATAAACTAGGGCATAAAAATACCTTCTTCACTACTGGACTATTCTCTCTTTAAAAGTCAAACACACGCTTATCGGATAGAGTGCATTTTAATCCTCCCTTTTGTTTGAAATAAGGAGAAAAAAGAGTGGACTACAAACGCTGATGAACTTCTTACAGGGCAAGACTTCGTTTCTACATAAAAAATAATCCATTTTATAGACGAAAATCAACATAAAAAAGAAGGAAATCTCACAGAATAGCGATTTAAAATAGCAGTGAGAGAGAGAAAGACATAAAATGGGAATACGAACATTAAAAAAATAACAAAAAAATAAATAAAGTAAGACTACGAACAGGGAGTATTATAATAAAAAATAAAATAAATCCATGCATCTTAATAAAAAATAAATTCGCTTGAGAAAGATTCTTCTCATCTAATAATCACTCTAAAATTACAAAATTTATATCTCCATATTTACCAAAAGATTCGAAGAACGAACGAGTAACGAGACGGTATTTTGAGCTTGAACTCCAGTAAAACGAACAATGCGTTCACCTCCACCAATATCTTCATCATAAACCTACCAATACAACATAAAAGAAGAATCTATTTATATTGCAAAAAAAGAAATGGGAACATCTATAACAAACAAACGTTTCCAGAAAGAATGAAAACTCTCTCTCTTTTTCTCAATTGAAGCAGAGCCATACCAAATCTGCATGCCCTAATTTGACAGTTGAGAATTGATCAATGGAAGCCACAGGTTCACAGCCACAGGTCTATAAATATCCACAAATGAAATTCCAAAAGAATTTAAATAAAGTATCAACATAATCCAAACAACACAAAAACCTCTTCCTAGTATCATGAGATAACCGATGGAAAAAGTTATGAGGAGTGTAAAATATCAGAAAAGCAAATAGGGGCGTGAAAAATGAAAAAAAAAGGAAAAGAAAACATCTATATATCCTACAAACATTTACTTAGAAGCAGAAGTAAAATGGATAAGATAGATTTACTTTAAAATAATCACAGATTTTACCCGTGAAATAAATTCAATATCATCTCGTTCGATATCCTTCACTACTAAGATCTTGGCTTTGGCCAAATAATCCAAAGATAGCTCCTAAAAAGCATTGAATGCAAATTCTTGGACACATGAAACTCTACATAAAGAATAGAGTATTATTTATTTAAACCATGGCATTGTGAAGAAAAGAGGAAGGAATGAGAGATGATTAAAGAGGGAGGAATGAGAGATGATTAAAGAGGGAGGATTGAGAGATGATTAAAGAGGGAGGATTGAGAGATGATTAAAGAGGAAGGAATGAGAGAAGATTAAAGAGGAAGGAATGAGAGAAGATTAAAGAGGAAGGAATGAGAGAAGATTAAAGAGGAAGGATTGAGAGAAGATTAAAGAGGAAGGATAGAGAGATGAAAGACAAAGGATAGAGCGATGAAAGGGGAAAGATAGAGAGATGAAAGAGGGAGGATAGAGAGATGAAAGAGGAAGGATAGAGAGAGGAAAGAGGGAGAAGATAAATGAAAGAATGAGATGAAATAAAAATGATAAAAATAAAAATAAATATACCCAAAACAAACGCTACACACAGAATACAAACTTCAATAAAAGCTATAATAAAACACAAACGAACCGTCACAGCATCATGAAGAATGGATTTTTGAATGAGAAGAACATTACATCCAGTTGCAGCAATTTGTTTGATCATTTTGGCTAAAATCAATCGTTCTTCACGTAGCAAACGATCCATGGATTGATAGTCTTTAATAGTAATACTATTATCCATATCTGTTTTAGGAGGTGCTAAACAAAATTGAACCAATCCAATCTTTGCATTTTGCACTCGAGTGGGAGCGCCGCTCACTTTTCGTACAACACGTTGCTGAGAGAATACCAAACCTTCCACTAATTCTGAATCATCAACGGTTCCTCCCAATTTTCTATAAAGAAGAATAGACATAGCCATAACAAAATTTTCTATCAAATAGAGAAAATTTTCTGCGAAAAAGAAAGCTCTAGAATTTACAGACTTGCAATTTTATGGGGAGTGAGAGAAGAAGAGGAAGAGAAATTTTATGGGGAGTGAGAGAAGAAGAGGAAGAGATATTTTATGGGGAGTGAGAGAAGAAGAGGAAGAGAAATTTTATGGGGAGTGAGAGAAGAAGAGGAAGAGAAATTTTGTGTGAAAGGAGAGTGAAGAAGAAGGGAAACTTATCACAAATGAACAACATCCCATGGATAAAATTACAAGAAATAAAAAACTTACTTCACGATACGAATATCATTCAAATCTACAGAAGTAGCTGTGGCAGGATCAATTACTTTGAGTACAGCATCGACAGCCATCGGTGCCAGAAGAGAAGCGCTTTGAGACACCACCTGCAAGAATAGAATAAATTATAATTCAAAGGAATGAACTTTTCAAATAAATGAAAGAGAGGAACACCCTTGTAAATGCTTTTCATGCTTATGAGGCTCAACAAACGATACATCGTACAAACTTCATAAAATTTTTTTACAGTGCATTTGATATACTTTTGAATTCAAAGAGGTAGCTGCATTTTTAATTAAAGCATCACGATCGGATAGATCCACAGGAATAGACATGCCTTTCAAGATACTACAAGCCTGGAAATATACAGAATGTTAACAGAGGCATATACATCTATCTACATAGAAAGAGGGAAGATTTTAAATGTGAAGAGAGAAATTCAGGAAAAGATTAGGTGAATAGGCATTCATTCCATAAATTCATGAAATGAAAATAGAGGGTTAACATAGAAATGGCTTGCGGTGTACGTACACCCACGGGTTGTATAAAAGCATCTAAACAAGGAGTGCAGACGGTGAAGAAGAAGAAAGTGTGTGACACTCTCGTAGAAAAACGTCTACAAACTCCCATTGAAAAAGATAGGCTCTTGAAAAAACTCTACAGTTTCAATAGCTTAAAAAAAATATATTTTGAGAGATTCAAAACATTTCAAATTCCATAAAACGCAAATCCACTTAAAAAACTGGCAAGAAAAAGTTAAATTTTTTTCAACTGTGAAAAAAAAATCCACACATTTTTACTCTTAAAATCACATAATCACTTTAGAAACTCTCAAGTCAAGAAATTAGGCGAATTCAAAGCCAATTTATCGATTAAAAGAAGTGACAGCCATCCCTTCCCTCAAAGGAGGCGATTCACCTTCCTAAGATCCACAAAAATAAATTTGGGGAAGATTTCTCCAATGCTTCTACTCTACCTGTTTAGCGGCTACAAGGAAACCATCCGCAATGGATTGTGGATGAATTCCTCTATCCAATAAATGCTCACTAGCGGTGAGAAGAGCGCCAGCAATAACAACGACAGAGGTGGTGCCATCTCCTGCTTCAATATCTTGAGCTTTACTTAATTCAACCAACTGTTAAAAAAAAATGCATGCAGAATGAGGCATCTGAAGATAATTCTACTTAAGATTTCACATACTGTAGCTAAGCACAGTGTGTTTGGGGAGCTCAAATTTGGTTTGAAAGTATATACTATAGTATTGCAATTAATAAGTTGAAACTAATGTCTGTGGGTCATGCCTCACCATTCTTCCAGTAGGATGTACCACCGAAATTTCATTCAAGATGGTTGCTCCATCGTTTGTAACCACTACACCTCCCTTTGAATCTTGAATCTATGCAAAGGAAAAGATCAAGAAAGGATTTACCAAACGAATAATGAAACGAAAAAAAGCTGCTTCTCATGTAAAAAAGGATACCAAAAATCATAATTTACTCGAGGAAAAGCTTAAAAAAAGGAAAAAATAGTAGATTTACACTCTCTTCACATTTTTAGGAATTTTTCTAAAACGGAGTGCCCTACAGACTTAATTCCAACGGTAGATATACTCAGAAATAGTGAAAATGCATAATTCTCTAGATGATGTCTTCATGAAAAAAACATGAATTCAAACTGAAAATGAATTTATGGACCCTTTTGTCCAAACTAAGAATAAATAGGCGTACCATTTTGTCCATTCCTTTAGGACCCAAGCTGGTACGGATTGCATCTGCCACAGCTGAGAGTAAAAGGGAAAAAACAGAGTTAAATTTAGTTTAGAAGATGTGCAATTAGCATGAAAACTCGCACGGCTAAAAAAGAAATAAAACAAGGATTTAGCGGCTTACCTTTCGCAGCAATGATGTTTTGAAATCGGACTTGTTGCTGCTTTTCATTGCGACTGAAGACACCTTCCTTATTCTTATTTGCCTGTCTCCCGAGACCTTTGAAAAACATAGAACAGACGAGATGTTTCAGAATAAAAGAGAAGTACTAACATACAAATTACTTTGACTATAGAAAAAAGTCGCACATGGGCCCTAGGCTGCAAAACTAAGGTACAAAAAAATCCAATGAGGAAATGCGCTCCATGAAAGGTAAGGAAAGATACTTCTTTTGAATAAAGAATGTCACAGGATCTCAGTCCATTTTGGCAAGTCTGTCTCCCTTTCCATCAAAAAGTATGCCCAAGGGAGGGCAGATGAAATATCGTGCAACGAATAAATTCTGCAAATCAGATTGATGATTCACAAACCGTTAACAGTGGCAGCAGCCATGGCAAAGCACTGGATAGAAAATATGACGTAAGCCGCGGGTATTATATGTGAAAAAGAATAGCGAATAAAAGAATACAATAGTATATTTCGAAAGAATGGAGAAACCGATGCTTTCTACGGCCAAAAGAAGAAGGGAAAATAGTAAATGAATGAATAGGCGTAAAGAATGAGCTAGATATTTACAAGAGTGAACAAAGATAATTTAGGGATAGATGTACATAATATCAAAATGAGAAAGGAACATCCTCATGATAAAGCCAGCATGAAATCAGGAAATAAAGCACGTTTGAACGTGATCACAAGCAATGACTACAGGACCACGAGATAAGAGAATGATAAACAAACATTTCTAAGAGATTAGAGATTCATGCGCCTACTCACTCGGTACGCTGTTCCGAGGGCTACTCCGTTACGGATCTGCTCGTAGTTTTGTCCCAAGCCAGCAGTTAGTTCCTTTTAAAAACAGAGCTGACAATTGTCACACTCTGCCAAAAATTAAAGGAAATAGAAAACATCGCTGAACTAAATTACTAAAAGATCTTTATTTATGATAACAAAAACGATTTTTGTATTTCCTAATAATTCCTAGGCGAACGTAGGGTAGCAATGTTTCTCGGCAAAAATCAATTTCTTGTTTTAAGAATGGATTTTTATATGGAAGAAAACTATTTTGTGCATGAAAGTAGTTACTTGCACAACATTATGCGTAAAATTTGTTAATTTATATTATTACTATAGTTGAGTATAATAGTGTGAATAATAAGTCATTGCTGTAGCTCACTCATAAGGATTTAAAATATTTCATTCCTCAAATTAGATGGAAAAAGTGATAGTAAGGCAATATTAGTATGAAAACTTAACAGTGAATGCTTGCAGTGTAAATTTAATAAGCTACAAATTTTTCAATAACTCTTTCCTACTGTTTATCTTTCTACAATTTTTCCTACTCTTCTATTCCATATTTGTGACTACCTACGAATATGAAGGGATTTCGACAAATTCGATTATCCCTTGACTCTACATTAATAGATTGTATGATAAAGCTGATCCTCAAAATTTAGCAGTATGTACTAAACAATTAAAGAAGCTGCTTCGTGATATGAGCAGACAATCGTTTGTAAAATTAGCATCTTCTCTCCTTGTAGAGGACACCATGCACAATAAGAAATTCCTTGCACGTGTACACAACATCTATTGCTATATATAGAAATAATTGCATTGCATAATGGGGAAGTAATAAATAGTAAATATATGGGTATACTCAAGAAAGCATAAAAATACCACAAGCAAAAGATAAATTTAGTATATCTTATAAGTAGAATAAAAAATATAGCAGGAAAAATTCTCATAATCATAATTTCGATTCTTTTTATTTTTTTTAGGTAATTTCATTACACTTTTTCCCAATACGCTGTAAGCTTGAGGGTGCAGTAAAAATGATCTAGTGGATGAATACTCTATGTGCAATTTCATTTACACCAGGTTCTGGTTTAATAATCATCGAATGACTTTGTTACATCCGGTTCAACGCTGCGTGCTACTTTTGCTAAATCTTTTTTTAGCGGTTCCTTCTGGACAGTTTGATCCTTTAGAAGCCATTATGTGCTTGTATGTTCCTTGATAATCCAATGTTTGCGGTAGATATGAACATAGCCGCAACTTTTAAAAAAATGTTGCAAAACGCAATTCCTTCCATGCTGCATCAGTGCAAAAATATCTTTGGCTACAATTTATCCGCTACTTGAATACTGTGATTCAGCAAATGCATTTACGACTTGATAGTTCTTAGCTTTCAGAGCCCAAGTACTCACGGACAAAAAGAGCAATTATGTAGGCAGTAAAAAGAGAAGTTTGGAAGCAATACCTTACTTACTTCTACTGCATTAGAAAGAAGTAGATTGAATATGTCTTCGTGGTTTGCACAAGCTTAGCAACTTTAACTAAAATTACGGGTGATCTCATTAGCCCTTTTGGAAACTAAATTACAAAAGTTACTGTGGATACTGTCTGGCCTGCTGCCAAAAAACATAAAATAAAAAGTAAATGAAGTAACTCAATTTTATCCTCGTATTTGAATTAAGCCACTATTCTTATTAAAAACGCTGAAAGAAGCTATATAAATCGTTGCCCGACTTGATTAGACATCGTAGAGTTATTTTGCAACGCTACAAGTATATTATCTTTTACAATGCTGCACAAAGTAACATTTTCAGATTTATAATAAAAAATTGAATTCAAGAAATGCGGCGTGCGTGTATTATATTACTACCATATGGCAATGACGCAGCAACATTGAGTTTATATTGTGAAATAGGGGTTAAAAGCAAATTTCTAGTTTACGAAAAAGTATCTTCGGCGCAGCGCTCTTTATTCTTTTCCCTGCTACTTTATTTTGTACTTTCGAAATTTTTACCAGAATGTGAAGACTTAAATGAATTAATTCCTTCATTGCAACAGCAAGAGAAGAAATTCTATAGATTAAAGGCTGTTTGATTTGCATATTCAAAATATTTCGTTGAAAAATAAGGTAGATATGAGACACTAGATGCACCTACCCTCAACGTATGCTTCATGTTTTACCTTCAATCAATTGAAAAATCGATCATGAGCTAATCTATTGTTAACCTATTCAACTGCTTAACCGTTTAGCAATATTATCAGCAACGTCTGTGAGAAACTGTCGCACTCGTGCGATGGTTTTAAGCGCTCGTTGCTGTCTTCGTTCGCGCTTGTTTGTCTCTGGGTGCTGTTCAATGAGCAACGTATAAAAATGAGGTAAAAGCTAACGCAATTTGGTGGTTTTTACTTTATACGTTGAAGACTGTGACATCATTACATTTTAGCTACCTAATTCAAATCTTTCCTATTTTAGGAGAGCTCTTCAATCCGGTTCAAAAAATTCTAAGGGAGTATTGCAATTTTTTATTTTCCGTGTCTTCATCTCGCATGGCCATTCTTCTGCGGCATTGCATCTAGTATCTTCCAAATTTGAAGTGACCGTTTCCCTCAAAGTACACTAATGTAATGTGTAAGCATTAACAGGATCCTATTTTTAGAGAACACCGTGAAAATGTCAGATTCTTCCAAAACCAAAAGCAAGCGTTCGCTCCCTGTTCGTCAGGAGCGAAAAACGAATCAAAATGTCACCACGAAAAATGAGACTTATTCAAAGCAAATTTTTCCTTTACGAAGAAGTTCCAGGCTAAATCCATCTATCTTACAAGACGAAGAAGTCTCCCTCAATCCGGTTACCGTTAGTCCGGATAATACTGCTTCTACAAGTGTAACCGATAAAGATAGCAAGCTTCCTGCAGTTCCACCTAAAGAGCTTCAAGTTTCTAAGGGCACCATTGAAAAACCAAATAGTATGAATCCTATAAAGATATATAATACGATATTCTCATAAACGCGAAAGGCTTTTTAAAGAATGTATAGTTATGTTTATTTCGTATTGCATCGTAAAAAATAAATTTCAAAGAGATATTTGAGATCGAGAGAGTTATATTCGCTTATATAAGAAGTGCATCGTACTTGGGCATCTTTTCTTTTGTGTAATGGATTGTTTGAATCGTTTTTTATAATCTATTTGTTCTACAATTGTAGAAGTCGGAAGGAATCGGAAAACGAAAGCTCGTGCCGGAAACGTGAAGAAAGCGAAGCGGTAACTTTTATTATACAATAAATTTCTTGCATAAGACACAGTTGCCTAGGCTTGCTTGCCTGTGTAATTTCATCTGTGTGACTGCACTTGAATCCTATAGTGAGTACACTTTTTTCTTTCCCAATAGTGCAGCAGGCACTCACTCTATCTTTGATGTATTCTTACTTTCATCCAATTTGTTTTTCATCTGTAAATCATGGAATACTTAGTCTCTACTCTCTCAGGATTCGCAGTACAGTTGAAGAGAGCCATGAAAAGCTACACATTGAAACATCAGGAACGACATCAGCAGTTGCAACTACTGACACAGCTCATCAAGGCGTATGCATACAGCAGGGAGAAATGGAGTTGGCTCTATTGCAGGCACCTCAATCTGAAATATCTGCAATTAGTAATCAAAGCCCGCTGCCTTCTCCCAATATTTCCATGGATATGGAGGCTTTACCCACGGCTTCTGCTGAATCAATGGAGGACGAATCTAAGATTTCACATAACATGATCTCCCCTTTGCTAGAGCTTCCTGGTCGACAGCTACCTCAAAGATTTCCTCTAAGTGGTTCATCTTTGCCACATAAACGCTATGACACATCTTCTCTTGATCTGGAAAAACCCTTTGAACCGAGGTCATATCCTCTCAGTTCTTTGGGAATGCGAGAGGATACCCATAGAGGATCGTTTCCTTTTAGTGATTCCCAACGTCGTCAGCCCCTTCGCTATCCTTTCAGTAGAGGTTTTATACCAAAAGTTGTTGAATCCTCTGAAAAAGAAGACGTCAATGTACCCTCATCAAAATCCGGATATGTTCCAAATACCTCTAAAATACCAAACAGTATGACCTCGAGTCCTGGAAATCGGGAAAATCGACCTCCCACATCGGAGAGGATCATGCTTACACCGTCTCGACTGGCGAGTAGTACCCAATCTGGCCTGCCTCCATTTCCTTCATCTAACTCTCTGATTCCATCCCCTCTCAAATCCTTGTCTCCAAAAAGATTTTTATCGCTGCAAAAATCTTCTGCAGAGCTCACCCCGCTTGCACGATCCAAAGGCATCGTTTCCACTCTCTCTTCGATCCCACACTTGCCGATGAATTCATCGACAGTATCCCACCTAGGCTCCCCATCACCAGAAAAGGGAGAAATGGCTACGGTTTCTCCTTTTTCTAAGAAACCCTCTTCTTCTCCAAAACTTTCCTCTCCCCGTACGCCTCCCCTCTACTCGTTCCAACGCAAGCTGGATGATCCGCCGTCTCCCTTTATTAAAATCACTCTGCCGAAGAAACCAATCTCTCCTGAAACGAGTAAAGGCAATCTTTCAAAGCGATCGTCCTTGCCAAGTACTTCTACTCCCTCAAAATCATTCTCTCTTCCAGAAACCTCCATGGCTATGGATGGTTTGAAAGAATCTCAAAAATTGATTGGGGATTCCTTTTATTTCTGCAGTGAAATGCATCGTTTTCCTGTGAATCCTTTGGCTTCTGGAATATTACCGGTAATCTTTTTAATGCTATACAAAGCGAGAGTGATAGATGTATGTACACGGTGTGCTTGCCTACACTGAAATCAAAGGGGTTTGAGTGTAGATCCATATTTCTTTATTGTTTATTCTTTTGTAGCGATTCTACATTCTTTTCTTGTGTTTTCTATATATTCTTCTTTATCATCCTGAGTGTGTATCTTCCTAGACGTAGCACAGCATTTTCTTATAGGCAGAGCTGTATATTTTTCTTAACGAGAATTACCTCTTAATGTATACAAAAAAAATTTCTTCAGCCGTTGACTCGCAATATGGCTATAAGTGTACGATTGGCAGAATTGGAAAAAACGTACATTTGGTGAGTTTTTAGAGAATCGTTTGTTTCTTACTTTTCAGTTGTCTTTCCATGAATCCTGTGAATCATTTTAATATATTTTAAGAAATGCTTCCTTCATTCTTCGATTTTCTGCAGCTGATAGCCGTCTGAAGGCTTCTGTGTGCAATTTTTTTTTCTATGAACGCCCTTTGCTGGTATTTTTGCATCCAAATATCTCCACAGCACTTCTCTACATTCCATTTGAGAGAGGCTCTCTCTCTACTCTCTTTGTTATGCTTTTTACTTTTGAAAAGATTGGATTTTTCTCTCTTCTTAGTCTACGAAGCGCCTTAGATCATTGTTATCGCTGCCACAAGACTCCCACCTTTCAGGTAATATCGATGGAGTATTTTTGACATTTTTCATCACGTTTAGAAGTGTGGCTCTCTATGGGCATCCACGTAGGAAAAAGCATGTTTTTTGTTTCATTTTTGGATTTTTTTTAAAATTCTTTTAAACTCTAAAATTGATTTGCAACTCCGTCATCCATTTCTTTCGTTTCTTCTGTTCACTTTTCTCGCTTCATTCGTGTGAATCCTAAATACGTCAGCGATTCCTCTCCCTCTATTTATAACACCTATATCTTCTCTTTGATGTATATCAGTATATCAAGCCCATTGTCGAGAAATTGAATAATCGAAGGTTTGTCCTGTGTATATAATTATGGCCACCCCTCCATTGCTTGAAGTTTGACAATCGAAATACTATTTTTTTGTTTGTGCAGACAGCTGTCTGTGATGATCTTACAGCATCTGTGCTGGTTTGTGCCATCATTACTCTCTGTCCAGTGGACAAGAGATCAAAGCGTGGGAAGCACGACTATTGCCTCTCTAAAATATGATATCGAAGTGATTGAACTGGATGATACGACAGGACGCCCATTAATACGCACGGATGATCATGGCCGCAATCTAAAATATTTGAAGGTTAGCCTTATTTGTTCTCTTGCCAGTAATAGATTTCTTGTGTGATTGTAGAGATTCGTTTTTAACCATTGTAGAGAGAGAGAGGTTTCTGCTTCAAATACTGTAGAGCGAGAGAAAGAGAGGTTTCTACTCCTTGATTTCAGGTATTTCGGTCCGCTTGCGTTCGATGGGTTTCTCGGAGGCATGATGAATATTTACTGAGTAAGCCATGGTTGTTCTTCTCCTAGTTTATAGATGTCCATGTAAACATACTTCTTGAAATGTATACATTTCTACTCGTGTGTCCTTCTCCTGGATTTGTAGCTTTGTGTTTCTCTCTTATAAGAGGTATGGAAAACTGTGTGAAATTCTTTCATTTTTATTCTTAGACAAGCAACCTCCCATTCGTCCACCTGCTTTGACATCTCTCACCTGTTGGCATGATGAATTTGATCCCGATGTACGTTGGTTGGATTTTCATTATTTCAGAGCCTTTACATTGAGAGAATTCCATCAAAAATTCTGTAGATTATTCCATTTTTATTATACAAAATCAACTTTTTTTGCCTCTAAACGTGTACAAGGAAGTAGATTCTTATTCTTTAACCCTTTTGCTCCTCTCTCCTATTTATTAAAGGCATGGCTTTAGAGTTTTATTATTTCCTATATCTTTATGAGCTTTCCTTTCCTTTGTTTCATAACACATTTTGCTATCTTTCTTATATTTATTTTCTTCACGAAGGTTACACCTTTACCTCCAGCGATGGTCTTGGACTCCTTGAAAAATTTCCTTTCTAACTATACACAACGAAGCCGTAGTACTTCTCCAGTATGGATTTTTTTATATCCTTAGAAAGGGGGATAGTAGTGATTCACCCTTGGATCCAAGATACGAGAAGAGGCGTGTAAAGAAGTTTTTTTTTGTGTATCCAATGGAATAGAGAAATGTGGCAGGATGCATTTTTATTGAAATTCGTTTGCCTCTGGACGTGTCCAATGTGTGAGAGTGTGTGGCTTCATTATGCTGTCATTTTGAATCCTTGAAAGTTCTTCATAGACGTTTTTATCGTTTAAGAAAATGTTTTTCATTCCTCTTTTCTTCTTGGATGCCCTCTTCATTGCATCTCCTCCTTTATTCTTTTTAAAACATGTGGATGGGCAGGTCTCTCTGCGTAGCAATATCTCACGGAGTCCCATTCTTTCAAGACTCTCTCAGCATACACCTTCTCCTGTTCGTACGGAGAGTCCCTTTACAAAATCGAAGTATAGTCCATTGGATAAAAATGAAATACCTTCATTAATCACACCTAGAAAATATCGAACTATGGATAGCCGGTATGTCATATGTATCTGAGAGGGATAGGTTTTACAGGCATGGTGACATTCTGCTACTCTTAGAGAGTTGTAAGGTGAATAGAAGAGGAATAAGTGGCAGGGAGGGATGTTCATAGAGGTGTGATTCGTTTAGGAAGTGGAGGAGGAGGAAGGTGTATCCTGCGTCATGGTAGGCTGTTTTAGTTTTGAGAGCACTCGTTCTCCCTGTGGCTGTTGTACATCTCTAATTATTTTTACTCTTCAAAACGTTTTTCTTTGTAACTCTATGCCTTCACTGTGTTTGTTTGCCGTAGTCTCACATCGCCTATAAGACAACGTACACCCACACCACCTCCTGTGAATTCGATTCAACGACTGAAAAATCATCCCCTCTCCCAGCTTTCTCCTACCAAGAATTCCTCCGATTCTCAAGAAGATAAGAATGCTCGTAAATACATTTCAGCGGAAGGTCTCTCGCGTATCCTAGAAAAAGTAACGTTTATATACATTGTAAACAAGGGGAAATTGTGTGTACTGGTTCGTATTTGTGCTATTTTCCTATTTCTTGAGAGATTTTAGCTGGAAAATCAAGAATGCTTATAAAGAATTTTTTAACAGGCTTACTCTTTTGTTAACAGTTGCTTTTTCTAATTTTCTGGTATAAACCCTCTTTCTGTATTTCTTTGTCAGGTAAAACGAACGGAACGTGCCGAAATGATAAATTCTACCCTCAGAGAGCGAGATGAAGAACTTTTTTTGTACGTCCTAACCATGCACAGCATGCTCTCTCTGTAAAATTCTCTCAATTTTAAAGTGAAAATACGATTGAAATAGACGAAGAAACGCTTGCACTGCTTGTAAAAGTGATATTCTCCATAGATCTGTCTTTTGGCTGTTTTCTCTAGGGAAATTTTGTGTTACAGGTTGCAGTCTAGGAGGGGATGTATGCATCTCTTTTTCTATCGGTGAAACTTTTTTTTGTTATGCAATACGCTGTGCTTAGGAAGTATGATTTTTGGAATGATGCGCTCTGGATCTTTGAGAGGATGATGCAAGATTTTGTTTTCAGCTGTAAATATCCGGTAGAAACATGCAGAATGACTAGGACTTAAGAAGAAATGGTTTATACTATGATTTTCCTGTAGCATTACCTGTTTTATTGTTTGATGGATATCATTACTTTTTTCTGCTTCTCTGTAAGGGTTTTAATCCTAGGGTAAAGTTACTCTCTTTTATCTTGGAGATTCATTCATTTTTATGCTCTATATATGGGTTATGCAGATCAGTAAATTAAGTGTATTGTGCCAAAAATACTCTACTGCCTATACGCGTTCACTTCGATTCGGTGAGTTTTACTGGCATTTGAATCGCCTCATCCTTCTAATGCTGTAACTCTTTTAAACAATGTGGGTATGTTTGCTCGTTTTGTGAATCAAAACTTTTTTATTTTGGCACTGTTTTTAGAACAAGTTAAGGAAATCATTCTTGAGTTACAGCAGCTACTTCCTGAAACGTACGTTTTTCTTTTCATTTTTGTGATACCATTTCTAGAATACTTGCTTTTGTAGTATATAAATGTACGAGCAGCCCCATCACCTCTTCTTGTTATTGAAAAAGTGCTTTATAACGTGCTTACAAATATGCGTATGCTTACAGAGTTAGTCTATTCAGCGCATTGGGAGAAGAAAATGAAATGAATGTCAAATTCGAGCTCACTTCCAAGTAGGGATATCTTGCGTAACTTGAATTCCTTGATCAATAGTTTGTGCGGGATATAGTACAGTGCATATAATTTTGCATTGGAGTCGTGTATTGTCGTTGATTATTCTGCTGGTGTAAAGGGTTTCTGTTTTATGGTTGTTCATTTTTCTGGATATGTACCAACAGTATGTGAAACTAGGTATTTTACTACATTTTTGTTTGTACAAACGAATTGCAGTCTAGATGAGGCCATCGAGCGAATCCAAAAACATATTCGAGTTGCTGAGATGGATTTAGCACAGGCGCGATTGTCCCGACAGGCTGATTTCCAATTACGCTGGACAGAGGAAGAATCGGAAGAATTAGATACTCCTATACGTGAAGCAATTAAATCGCCTTGTTTACTTAAGCGAGTGAGACCCATTTCGTCAAATAAAGCGTTTGAAGAGATTCAAGAAAGCAAGCTTCCACTAGAATTTGAGCGTAAACCTGAGGAACCTGTAAATTTAGTTCCTCTTCAAGAAAATTCGTAGGAAATGCAGGAGCTAGGCACCTCTAAACTTAAAGATGATAAGAAGTCTTCAATAGTATTGTAAGATTCGGAAGTTGACTTATTTTTTTTTCAATGCGGTATCTCCATAAAAAACAGCTAAATTTGCCTGCTCAAATTGTTGTTAGTAGGAGACGTGCACTACAAAATGGCAGTGCAACGTTATACTTAAGCGTTACCATACTTTTGAAGTAACTTGGAAATATCATACCCATTCAAAGTTGATCAGTCAGAAAATCATTTTTTTGCTTTTTCTGTAGAACCCTAATTTCAGTGGCTCTTAAAACTATAAATTCAATGTAGCGCTAAACTTTCTTTTTTTTCAATGCTCCAGTTGCCTGTATGGCATGGAAGTGTTTGCAATTATAATAAATAATAAATATTCCTTGAATTACTCGCTTTGCAAATTTTATTTCGAAGGGTATATCGGGATGCGCAATGTACTCATCGCAGGATTTGTGCTGCTTAAATTATTTCAGTGCTTTTACATTGTTGGTGGATTGTTTTGCTCAAACACTTTCCGAAACTACAGGATGCATAAACTTTAGCTATGTCTGGTAGAGTTAAACTTCAAAGCACTTAACGGTTGGCGTGACAAGTATCATTGTGGTAGAGGAGTGGTTCAAGCATTTTTATTCGCAACACTTTCTCGAAAAAATTGATATAATGGAGTTGCCTGATCGTTGCAGAGGAGTCTTGGAAGTAGTGTTTAAATGCGGAAAATTTTCGCTGGCGTATATGATGTATCTATTTGTTCGTGGCTACTGTTTATTCTAAATATTTTTCCTTATTTGAATCATTTTTTCCTATAATTTTGAGCGTGTGTTGTATCGTCAGCTACCTATGATTTGTTTATTACTACAAAAATTACGCCTTCAAAATAGATGCAAAATACCCAAATCCTCTCTTAAAAGTTTGTTCCACCTTACCAGGAAAAAAACCGAAATTATGCTCTTTCCTCGACTAAATTTGCAATAAATTGATCTAATAATATGTCCGTGAATTAAACTTTCAAGTACAGGAACATTTTACTTCTCTAGAAATGCATAACTATATTCCCATTTCTAAAAAGTATTATTGGCATGTAATGCTGTACTTAAATTTAGCTTATATCTTATTGGAGCAAGAGTTTCTTTTTAAATTTCAATCATCTTGAGTTGACAAGCTACTTTTTTTAAATATTTCGCAGGCCCTACAAATAAAACAAAACCTGAGCAATACGAAATTATATTTGGAATGCAATGATAGAAAAATTGAAAGTGAAACAAAGTCTAACACATCACATTTTTTCATGTCTGCGGAAATCCACTTGATAACTGTAAACGCTAAGACCCCGCTATTTCGGGGACAATTTCTTTTTCTTGCTGAAATTATGGAACTGGTAGTCAAACATTGACAGCAGGTCGCTCCTCTAACACGAGGCTGCAGATAACTGTAACGGCAAGGACTCCTGCTGTTTGGTAACATCCCTGAAAGTTATAGATTTTATTGACTTCGGGGGATGGTTTATCCGCACATAAGTAATATAAAATGCATTTCTTAAACATGAGATGTTTCATAAAAAATTGTAACAATATTGTCACATTTTGTGCTTACATCGTGCAGTAGAGGTATTGCTAATCTATGGGGAGAGCAATTCCACGGTTTTGAAGTTTTTTCACGGCAGCGTATCTGCATGTATTAGAACGGAATAGAAACTTTTGCTTTGTTCCGTATTATTTTCATAGGCAAGCAAAGGAAAACTTTACCCATAGCCTGTAGCCTATGGAGTAAATTTCAGTGTCATAAAAATGCATATTATTTTTTTTTATTACTTGCTACTGACAAATTGTATGCCAGCGCGGCTGCTTAGTCTATGGTTGCTCAGTTTGAAAGAGCAAAGTTTTTGACGTGATTGAATTACATGTTTTTAATGCAGTATTGACTTCGATCTTACCTTCCTAGCATCAGCATCGTAGCAGTAGGGTTCATTCGGGACATCTGATTTAAAACCCCAGCATCGATAATGGATATTCGGTCAAGACCCAAAATATTAAAACTTTCGTCTACCACTGTCCCCATTGGAGATGTTCCTGCGTGGTGCCAGATGCTTGTCATGTATGTTAGGGCGTATTTAGCAACTGCAACTGGATCATCTGGATCTGTATAATTTAAATGAAACTGCATGTTTAAAGGGGAATTTCCTCTTATGACAAACTTTTAGGCCTCTTTTTTTAAAACCGCATGGATCCATTAAATGGCTCTGTTTATGTTTTTACGGCTCCTTGTTTAGTACTTTCTATATTTTTAAGTAAAAAGGCAGCTACTAATAGTCTTTTGTTTCTTCGGTAGTAGATTAAAGTGCTATGTAACTCCAACACAACAGAATAATTTGATGCATTACACATTTTGTAATAATAGCAATTTGACCAATATTCAAATTCATCCTTCAGTACTACCTGGTAAAATTGGTGGGTAAGTTGATGCCCATTGCTTTGAGGGAGTATGCCCAGTCATATTTTGCGTGGATATTCTATCGGAAGAGGGAACTTGCGAGGAGCGCATCGGAGTAGAATGTATAGCTTTATCATTCATGGGAGCTTGCTGCTGTATAGGGGTAACGTTTCCGGCATTTAATAATGCGTCATGTACCCAGCTACTCTTATCTGCAGTGCGCTTATAGTGCATAAAATAATAAGCTGGATCACTTGCACCGCAGCTGATTGTGTATGCGTCTAGATGCACTGGGCCAGTACAGCTCTGCGTCGTATCCTTTGTTTTAGCTGGCTCTGATATATTGAATTCCTTCCTAATGGCTTTGGAAATTTTTAAAAGATGATTTTCTAAGTCTTTCGGCTCATATCTAGTACCAAAATTATTTTTTTGCTGACTACTTTCTTCTCGCCACATTGGATTATGGGATCCTTCATCATTCAAATTTTCATTTGATCCAAACAAAATTTTGCTTTCCTCGCGCATAAGCTCGAGATATTTTCTAACCTAAATATACACAAAAATAATTAGGATAAATTTAAACAACAAAAAAAGATTGTAGAAAACACTGCTTTGGTTGCTACATCCAAGCTGGCTGTAGATATGTTTAATCATTTAACGTAGTGCTATATGATATTCATTTTGCGGCATTACATAATACTACATTATCGTTACAAAAGTATTAAATAAATATACGCATTAACAAAAAGCTCACAGCTTCCAAATTAGCACTGCTTTTCAATGAGGACACTGATGATTGCTGTCCAAAACTTAGAACAGAATTAAGAAATCCATTTAGTACAAATATTGGACAAGAATTTTGTTGAGCAGGTTCTAGCAAATCGCGATAAGCATCACTATTGATAGCCTGAGCATAACAAAGGCATAAGCAAATACTTGTATACAATTTAAATTGGGCATATATGAATGCAAATGTATGATAAATACAAAATAATTATTAAGTCATCTCAAAAAGCAGAAAAAGTATGTTTTGTTATTGTAACATCATAGATATTTTCTCCATTTTATAAATCCTACAAGATGTATATATCTACTATTAGCACATACTTTTATCAGATTAGATACTCCGCGAATGGCATCAAATAAATCTTGTGTATCATCAAGGTAATTGGCGTTCACTATTATTGCTCCATCTCTTCGCATGCGTATGGTTCCTCTTGATTTTGGTTCAGCAGTAAAATAAAAGTTTGCTATTACTCGTCTAAAAAATAAAACATGAGCTCTTGAAATTTCTTTTGCTATTAGATTTAACTTATGCAGTTATTGCATATTTACTACAGCCAGCAAAAATGCAAAAGATGAACAGTTTATTGCTGCAAAATTATTTGAAAACTAAGTTTCCACAACACTATTCAATTGTCATTTATAATAAAAAACTACAAGTATAGTTATTAAAGCAGCAACTATTTTTTTTTGAAATTTCTACAGTATGCATCAGGTAGCAAACATTCCATACAAAAATTTATAGTTTGGTATCAAGCTTAACATTGTCAAAGTAAAATTATACGTCAATAGCTTTTTAAATTCCAGAACAAATTTATAGCAAAAATATTGCAATTTTTACACATTTTTTGTACCATTATTCAATTGCTACATAATTTTTGTGCGCATTAACCTGAAACATTGAACAGTCTCTCGAAAAAATGTGCACCCTGGCGCTAAAACGGGATCAAATATTGAATTTCCCAAATTAGAGCAAGTGCGCAAAGTTGTAAAAAGGAAATCCACCACTGGGTCATCTCTCCATTCCGGTGGGAAGACAAAACGCGTTGAGTAAATTATTCCTTCTGCTATTTTGCCACCAAACAATGATTCTGCCGCTGTCATCGTGCATTTCAAAGATCTTGATACCAAGCTACTGTATATTTTTGAAAAAATCGGAAAACGTACAAATCATTTAGGTTTAAGCTCTGCTTACCCTACAAGATTTTTGGGAACTAAGCTATACTAACACAAAATGTAATACAAAAGCTCATCATGGAAATTCTGACACAAATTCTATGAATAAAAAAGCAATTATTATGGAGGTAATGGTTATTGATTTTTGTCTACTGTGTTACGCTGCTCCGCATTATTAGTATTGAAAATTTTCTACCTCCCTTTTATTCACATCTAACAAGTATTGATTTACGTAAAATTTTTGCAATCTGAGCCAAATTGTCGTATCCCAACAAATTGAGCAATTCTCGGTGGAATTTCTGCATTATTTTCTACAGTTTTCTTTTTCAAAAAAGCCCCAATGGGAATAAGCACTCGATCACTAAAATTTTGACCCAACGAGGGCACTTCTAAAATAAGCGGTCTTCTAAGTTCTTCTATTTGTTTTTTTGGCCCCACACCTATCCGTATGACAACACATTCAATAGTTTATACTTCGTGGATTTCGTTTTGTATTTGCTATGGTTTTTGGATTTTCTCGACAAAGTTTTGCCTTTTTTTCTATGGTTTACTTTAGAGAGCTTAAATATCAAACGTAAATAATATTCTAGTAGAGTAAATTTCAATCTAATGTATGATATATCCATTTGCTTCATATGCCTTTGTATTTGATGATTTGGGAGAAATTACAAACAATTACGATAGAGATATCACGCTATCGCTTTTATGTTGTATTATTAACTATGTAGACCTCTTTTTAAAATAATAATACATTTTTATAATTGTCTGTAACTTTAAATAAAATTGGACAAAAATATACCCAAAGTTAAAAGCGTAATTATAAAATGTTTAACTTACCTGACTTATACAATAGTATGCTAGTGTGTATAGCTCCAGCTGACAAAATAATCTCGCCGTTTTCATGAATACAGGCACGATGGGTTTTTTCAAAAAATATTTTGCTCAAGAGCTCATACGTTTTTGTGAAAAAAACCGAAGGGTGCACAATATCATATAACCAGCCTGTAAAGTTTGAACATGGGAACTTGCAGATATGAAAGAATATTGATATACTCTAAAGTGGTAGAATTTTAATTAATTCAATGCTACAAATAATATAGTTTGAGGACAATATCATATTGCATCTCAATTAACTGGGAAGAATAAAGCTGGAAAAATAATTAACAGTGGCTGTTATTGTTGAAATATCTGATTCTTAATTCGTGTGGAAATAGAAATACACATACATGTTATAAAACGCAATGGTGAAAAGCTGTATGTTTATTCTTTCTTTTAACTTTTTGTATATTAGTAATGTTTTAACAAATAGTAGAAGCTTCCTGACTTGTCCAATAACCTAGACCAAATATATCCGGGTGCCTCCCAATTAATTCTGCTGTGTCATGACTATCGGAGCGATGGAACAAAACACAGGAAGCACGCGCTTTTCTACTAGCTGTAGCAGAAGTGAATTCCACCTTCTGCAAAAAACAGATTTAATACTTATTAATATAATAAAAATAATCAGGCTGCCTAAATTTTTGAAAAAAATGCGCTGCAAGAAAACCAATTATGGGCAAAACAGACATCGAGTATACCTCAACGGTATACTGAGAAAGCACTTTCAGTTTCGGCGGTCTTGTAAAATTATTGTTTTGCAGTAGCACGTCTGCAGCATTACGGTAAAAATTTTGACTGTGATTAAAAAGTGAAAAGGCGTTCCAGTAGGTGCTTGGCTGTAATTTATAGGAAGAATCCATTATAGGATCTAATTGTGAATCCGTATTCTCTCGAGTTCCATTTGTAGCAGTGCCATTGAATTGAGGAAATCCTGTCGCCATCAATCCATCTCTCCAAGCGTTAGAGAATACATCATTACTTGGCATCCGACTGGCTGTTCTATTTCTCACCCATAGGTAGGACTAAACAAGCAGAAGATATTATTCTTAATTCAATGAAATATTATTTTTCTATTTATTCAGGTTATAACTACGTATGCACACGCTACGAAACTCACAAGGGTTTTAGTAATGCGTCAAGTTTAGAATTAATAACAGGCAAAAACAATCAATAGCAAGCAAAGGATGATCATATATTTTATTTGTAGCACTATCCTATATTGTTTTAATGTCTAATTGCAATATTAAATTAAATATTTAGACCTCTCGAATGAGATTGATGTCCCATGCTACTCCCGGGAAAGTAATTTGTAAATAATTAAAATAGCTTTCTATTTCTTCGATATATATGGCCATGTTTATACTTGTTCCTCCGCCCATAACGCTTGCAACATGTGTATGTACACCTTGTGTGGTAATCACTCTTTGACTGACAGTTGGATCATCAACCACAATTCCTGCACCGTATATGTCCATTGCTAGCGGTGTTTTTTGGCGGGTCCGCTCCATTCCTCTTTCAATTAATAGAACAGAAAAGCCTAAAAAAATAGAAGCATGCTTGAATCCGGATACTAGTTGTTTTGGAACGATAATAACAACTCAGAAAATCTATCACAGAAGTGATTGCAAATTTTACAAAACACACGGGTTTTCTAGTAAAACTGGACATACTAAAGTTATTGCTTTTTATTATTTGGAAGCTACGAAGAGGGATTTTGAACATTCTTGAAAGAAAAAAGGATAAATTCAAGCAAAAAAGTTCGATTTTTTATAAGTAGCTGAAAACATTTTCATACATAGCCAAAATCTCTCAAGGTTCCTGCTGTAATTTTTTCAAGAAGAACTATTGGACTGACAGCTTCTTGTTTTTGTAGAATAATGCAAAATTTAAGGATATGGTGGTATACCGAGAATTTCCTCAGTAGAGGAAATTACTCAATCGTAATCCATAATTCTTATCCAAAATGATAAAACTTGTATTTTTGCACCTTTATTGTTGGGTCAATCTTATCAAGTTTTACTCTTGAAGATAAACTAAACCTAGGTGGGGAAACTATACCTGCGCTAGCAAAAGTATATGCTGCAGGGCAACCTGCAGCACCAGCTCCGACAATAATGTAGTCGAAATAAGGGGTAGAAGTGGTACTTTGCCAAACTGAAAAGTATCGCTTGATAGAGGTTAGAAGTTTAAAAAACCGCCGAATTGTCTCTGGTGAAAACTCAATAAAAGCGGTTTCTTTAATGGGTGTTGATGACGAAAGGTTTCGAAATCGTCCATACGGGGGTTGAGCACTCCTTGGTATTAAAACCACAAGAAGTATAACAAAGAAAAATATTACAATTGAAATTAAAAATATTCGCCAAAGTAAAATAGAGTCGCTTCGGCCCCTGCTAAATCGTATTGACAGATTCCTTGTGTTTCTGTTTGGCGATAATTCCTCTGTTGGCTGCTGCATTATGGAATGATGCCAGTACTATCTCCTTTGTTTGCATACGTAACTAAGGTTATGAGAGAGCGACAGTATTAACCCGACATTCCCTCGATTACAAATTAACATAACCTTCAAATTATGGCGATAACTTTGCAGTGTCAGCAGCTGGCATAGGACGATGCTTTTCACTATTTCATCTTTGAAGAGCGCCCCATTTATTTGCCAAAAATATTGTGCCCACTGGGCTTTTCGCTATCGTGTAAATGTGCTCGTATCGAGGTAGCACACTCTTTCTCTTTATCATAGACGTGTAAACATATTCTTATCGCGGCAACACGCGATTGATTTCCATTGATGATCCGATTGTGTTCTTTCTTAACTGAAAAACCTAATTTGGGGTAAATGTAAAAAGTAAAAAATTCAGATAATGTGGCCTTACATCATGCTGCATGATTTCCATTTTATCACGCGTGTCCTTTGCAAGTGCACAATAAGATTTTTTAAAATAGTGAACAAAACGGCAGGAGTAGTGATATAAATGCTGCTGATATTACCAGTAAATTGACATATTTGATGAACACCTGCTTGCAAAAGGATGGGATCACAATAAAAGGCATAAAATATACTACTACGTTTTCTTGATGCATTTCTTGTGTACTCCTCGCATCAGTAAAAATAATAATATACAAATTTCCACAAGGAAAACATATTAATCATCTGCAACTAACAAGAGTAATGAAATTGTTGTGATCCCCAAATAAATTTTAGCTGGGTACTTACGCTAGCTATATCCATATTTGACGACAGCGCTTAAATACCCTATAAGCAGAATTGTATCCTAGTGGTTACAAAGGAAAAACATGATGCTATTCAAAATACCTAGCTTACGAGACTTTTTTTTCAATTGGCAGTCAAGAATTGAAACCTCAGGCAAGGGTTCATGTTAAGACAACCTGAACATGTATATTGTAACCTATTGCATCGAAAGAGTAGGAGGTGGCAACATAAGTTTTATAGATCATCTTTGCCACTTTCAAAAGAATAATGTTTTCCTTAAGCAAGCGTCGTAAAGAAAGGTCCGAGAAGCGACAGTTCTGCCATCTGTAGAATATCTTTTAATGTAAAATAAGTATACTCAGGGCTGCTCCGGGAATTGAACCCGGGACCTCTCGCACCCGAAGCGAGAATCATACCACTAGACCAAGCAGCCTCCGACAAAATAATTTTTATTCTACTCAAAATACAGCTCCCGTATCTTCTCTAAGAAATTAAAGCGATACCGGTAAAATGTGCTTTTTCATCACTTGCAATGAAATCATTCCATGTTTCTTAGCATGCGTTTTATTTATTGACAACAGCAGAACCCGTTGTATATAGTTTTTTCTTGTAAGAGGAATCGCTGAGAAACTTATCTTAACCTGATTCCACGTCTAGTTTTGCCTCATCCGTACATGCGGCTCCCCGATTATCAGATGGCTTACCTACTGGAACAAAAATCTCATGTAACTATTTCTATCTGGAAGTAGTTAGGATGAGCTAACAAACAAGTTTATGCAAAGTTTCATTTTATGAGGAACTACATTACTTTGATCGCAGATGCGTATTCTCACCATTCAGTGTTCAGTTGTGGAATTGCTTTTTAAGAAAGCGCACGCCCTCCACATCATTTTCATAATTTGTGCGTTGACAGAAGAAAAAATTTTAATGCGCACAAATTTGTAATTAAGCTGGAATTGGTTACTAACGTGCCAAAAGATTGGAGCTAGGTGATTGTTCAACGCTAAGCAATAAGTTGAAATGACCTGTCTCTCCCTTTAGCTCTACACATGTTTTAATTGATTTCTTATTTATTTTGTACTTCATGATATGATTTACCATATTTTTTGAAGGCTTTCTTTATTTTACGTTGAAGAGCTTTCTCTCGCCTTATCATTTGTTAATATGAGAGTTGCTACTGCGGATATGTGCGTTTAAAAAATGGCCTTGCTTATATAAGGAAATGCTTACTTTCGATTTTATTTTTCAATACTGAGCCGAAATTTTTGACTTGTGTTCTCTTGATATAGCAGAAGAGCTTTGAAAAGTAGCATCGATGCTTGTTTTACATAAATTCACTTGTAGCTACATGGCCAGTCATGAGCATAAAATATGTTTTTTATTTTATGCGTAGAAAGTTGAAATAGCTCAACTAAATTTTTCTTGATTCAAAATTTTGATTATAAGGGTTCCAAATTGAATAATACCGGCTGAAATGATATCTATCCAATTCAAAATTTTACTATAACATAAAAAATGCGGTGGCAATTTTTTCATTTTCATTTTAATACTTAAAACATACAAAAATAATCGACCCTCTATACAATTAGACGATTATATTTTGAAACAGGTTATACTTCAAGTAGGATTATCTGTGTTATCAGAACAATTTTTTCTGTTGCTAAAAGGCAGCTGTAAATTACCTTTGTGCTTATATACCCTTGTGGCATGCTCTTTAAAGCTTCTATTGTTTTTTTTTCTTTTTTTCACCTTGCCTTCTTATTCATTCGATCTTCTGTATAGTAGTATGTAGTTTTGTATTGGAGTGTGTATTGTGCTGCATGTTTCTTTCTAAAATCGTTACTTTTAGTATACTGGCAAGTGCTTCTCAATAATCACAATTGGTACTTACGCTAAATACCTACATACATTAAGAAAGCAATTGCAAATCAATGTGCTCATTCCTATCAAATACTCAGAATTGTATTTTTAAAACTTGCAATCCTACTTTCTATACTGAAGTTAAATCACATTTGGTAGCGATGTTGCATCGAAGCAGCTAACTAAAAAATTTAATGAATAGGACACATTCAAAAAATCCCTAAATAGTTTTCTGCTAGGGAACTTTACGAGTGTATGTTTATTGTGCCTTTTTATCTTTTGCAATTTTTTTATCTTTTTGTCGAGAAATTACATACATTTGTATCAGAAACAAAACCACAACAACATCATCTCTTCCAGTGGAAAACCTGAAAACCATTTCAAAAAATTGATTGTTGAAAATACATAAAAACAAGGAACAAGATATTTTGCATCAAAAAATAAATTATATGAAACCATGCAACTATTCTTTCTGTGAGATAATACTCAAAGCATTCTTTGCATAAAAACTAAGAATTGAGCGAAAGCGATTTGCACAGTATAAATCACAGAGCTACATATAGCAGAAATCACAAAAATTGCATGGAGAGTTAATACGCAAAGGAAACTCACCTATAGCTAGCGGGCATACCCAAAAATAACTGGAGGGTCGTGTCAACCAATGTAGAAGCAAGCAATAAACTAAACGGAATCCATGCAATCGAATTGCAAGATTTTAGCTTGTTATTTCTAATCATTTGTGGAATTTGGGCAAAAAATCCAAAGTATGTGAGCAATACAAAAATGCTTTCCAAAATCCAATTTTTCCTGCAAGTGGGTTCATTCATGAAGCAACCAAAGATTACAGAACTATAGAGTACATCCTGGAAGATGAGCAAACAGCTTTCTACAGCACTATCGGATAGAATGCAGATGCTTAAAAAAGCATTCAACAAAGCTTAGTACAGGTTTCATTACCTAGCCGATGGAGCGGGTATAAACACTGTATGTATTCCCTGAAATCGAAATCTACATACTTACCAGTTAGGATGTGGTACAAACAGTAATTGATGGACTGAAATTCCTGCAAAAATAGTCAACAAAGTTGCGCCATAGGGTCTGCATAAAAAAAAAGAATGCAGCAATAGAAAACAAAACAAGGCAGGCTGTAACCTAACCCAACGCACACTCAATGAACAGCGCATGAATTAAAAATAAAAATCCAACAATAAAGACCTGCGCATCGTTGACAGATGGAAGCAAAGTAATTTTCAGAAAGAATATTTGAAGAGCCTCTACAACACCCTATTTCGCGTCTCCTCACACAAAAAAGTTGGAATTTACAGTCCCCTCATACCCTTAAAAATGCAAGAAAATAGCAGAGTAGAGTACTAAAAACTTATCCTCCAAGAAGAGAGTCATGAAAACGATAAAATTATGAAATGAAAGCAAACACATTTCGTAGTTTCTATAGGGGAATAGAAATCCAGGAACAGGGTCATAAACAGAAACTAAATTATTTACGGGTTTCAATAACTTAAAATTAGATTTTTAATAAGCAAAATAAAACACCGTACAACATGGCGCGTAGCTCAGCAAGTTCCAAAGCTTTAAAGGCGATTTTTTCTTCCTCCGATTCGTTTGAAAAATTTTCTGCAAACTGCAATGTAATAGAGAATACACAAAATCCCCCCCTATTCAACTTTATAAAAGCAAAATACACACGATGGACAATCTACAACAAAAATAGCAAAACTATCAAGAAGCGAAACACACAGTTTAGGATTAAAAATGATGATAATAAATACTCGAAAAAGCAAAAATAAAAAGCTCAAAGGCATCACAACGAGGCTATAAAACTGCAGACAGAAACAACGTAGACAAACACCTCTTCATTTTGTTTACATTTTGCATGGTAAACAATATTTATAGAGAGAGTTATAGAAGAAAAGCATTTTAAAAAATGAGAAAATGCTCTCTCAATGCCAGGGGAAAAATGCCACAACGGCAGTAAGTTATGGCAAACAAAAAACGGTGAAAAGTCGCCTATTTTCACCCAAAACAAATCAACGCCTCATCCACAAACATAAAACAAATTTTCTCCTTGTAGTGGCCTATCCCTCCTATCACTGAGGAAGGTGTAGGGGAAGCAGGACACCTTTAGGCATGGCATTTCTTTAAATTTTAGGCTATTCCTCTGATCAAAAGTTTCATTAGCTCGTTGATTCCCCACTCATGCAGTCTCATGCCATCTCCTTCATATTTAATTTTTTAATCTCCTCCATTTCGTGTGTTTCCATCCCATTTTTAAATCGCCATCGCTCCACGTGATTTCACCACGTCCATCCCTCCTACATCATAACTGGGAAGCATCAAGAACTCTCTCAATGAAGGAAATTATTATCTTCTGGTTGGAAATTTTCGCCACGTTTGTTTCCAATATATCTCTTGTTTGCTCTAATTCCTTCTATTTTCATTATCAACCATTTTATTCCAACCATGAGAACTACTCCACATGGTCTCATTTCTAAGAAATCAAACTATAGAAGCTTGACACTCCAAACAGAGAACGCACCAACAAAGTGAGATGGCGGAAGGAAAAGGCGCCACGAATTACAACGATAATTATTGTAAACAATGTATGATCAAACCGTGATAAAACAAGGACGTATAAAAGCAAGAAAACGACTTCCATAAACTGGGATAGTATCTAACAAAATTCATGAATTTCATGCAGATGGTAGCAATTCAGATAGAAGGGGAACGTATTGCAACTCTATAATTCCATAAACTGGGATAGGATCTAACAAAATTCATGAATTTCATGCAGATGGTAGCAATTTAGATAAAGGAAACAATCAAAAATGTATATTTCGCCTATCCTGCAAGAGCCTAGATAGGTTTTATGAAAGCAGTGAAACCCAAAGAGTATATTCTAATTTTTCTACTCCCATCAAAGAAGTGTAGACTCTCAAAAAAGAAAAAAAAAGATTAAACTTGCCTCTACAGCCATTGTCTTTAACCCTGTACGTACACTCTAATTTTCAAAAAAATTTCAGCAAAAAACCCAAAATCTCGTTTTTTCTACGTCGACTTGTAATAAAATGGCTTGAATTAGTGTGGATTCTCTCATTCTTTTGAATGGCGTGTCTTCATTGTGCATGTAAACATTTTCATCCCAGAAATGCACAGATTTAATAGGTGTTCGCTTCTAGTAGAGTCTCTTTGGCTTAAATTTTTACTCAAAAGAAAAAAAAGAAATGTGTAGTTGTGAAAATGCATTACTTTTCTTCGTCTCAGAAAATTCTGTTTTTTTTTTTTAGAGACTCGATGGTGTTTTCTTTTCATTTTTCGTATTTTCAAGTTATTTTTTGATGCACGTCTAAAGGCTGTATGACTTTCACTATAAGGATAAATCTCTCTCTAAAAAAAAAAATGGATAAATCTCACGAAAAGGATGAATCACCCCCCCTCTAAGTTTTGGAAATTTAGAAGGAAAAATGGCAGAATTTTGTGAAAGCATTCTCAACGTTTATATACACTCAAGCAATGCTTCAATCCTTTCCTTTAAGAAAAAAAGATGCCTCTCCTCAATGTTTAGAAAATATCTATTCAGTAGAAAGGTAGCTTTTTATCTCGTTTAAAGGCTCTGATCCACATATAGTCGTTTTCATTTACTATTTCACGTTAGATAAATTCCTCCCACTCTTTTTCTTTTATGAATTTTCTCTTTAATAAATAGCTTGCATATTAAAAAGCTTACAGATACAGTTTTGCGATTCAATTTTGTTTTGAAAAAATGGAAATTGGCATCCATGAGGAATAATTGGATGACAATTTGCAACAAAGAGAGTCCAAAGTAGGAAAGTAAATGTGAACAATTTTGTCCAGCCATCTGAAGATTATCAAGACAAAGAGAACCTCCACAGACCATGTAAAGAGAATGCAATGAAGATACTCCAAAAATTAGTCAACAAATAAGGAAAGAGTAGAAACCACAAAACATACGCAAAAATTCATTAAAAAAAAAGAGAGAGAGTTCTAAAATCAACATACTCTCTCTCTCCTCCTCTATAATCCAGAGAGTTCTAAAATCAACACTAAAGAGAGTTCTAAAATCAACATACTCTCTCCTCCTCTACAGACTCTAAAAAACGAATCACACATTCTGAGGGTCTTCTCTTCTCTCAATTTCTTCAAATAAATCCAATTAGAAAAAATTCTCTTTAAAATTCTTTATTTTTATAGAAAATATACCTGAACTCGAAAAGTATCAATCGTGTCTCTTTGAGAAGCAGCAAAAATAAGTGGTCTATACATTTTTAAGAGAACTCCACGAAGAAATAATTCGTAAGTGGCTGCAAAAATATAATTCAAAAGGAAAAAACGAAATAAAAAGTTGGAGATGGCTCTTCTTTACAAAAAATTCCCACAAAAAAAAAAAGTTAGATATCTCACATTTTATTCTTTTAAACCATCTTTTCTACCTCTTTTTCATTGAAAAAATGCATAAAAACGTACAGACGGTGGTATAACGAATACGGATGGGTGTAGATTCCAAAGATCTTGGAATATCAAAAGAAGGATGTAAATGTCCATCAGAAATAGGAATGAGAGGGATAAGGGCATGAGGATCCTCTAAGAATCCATTCTGATAGAGTTGAAAGCTGTAAGCCTACAATAATGAAAAAATAACAAGAGAAAATTGAGGCAAGAGAAAGCAGCACTTTCATATCAAATCGTTTCACCAGTAAAGGCAATGAGAGAAGGAAAGAAATTAGGTTGAAGGAAAAAAAGAGGTAAGATATGTTAAGAAGTAACCTTTTCATTAACGTTGACAAGTAGACCCCATTGAGAAAGTAATGTAGAAGAATGCATTTGACGGTGGTCTATGGCAGTGAATATCTGGAGAAATAAAAAACATAAAGTGGGTATTTTATTTTATTTGTAGACTATTATTTGAGATGAGAGAGAGAAAGATATCCAATGAAAGAGAAATGTAAATAAAATGAGAATAATTATAGATATACATTTTAAAATACTGAAAATAACAAGTTTAAGCAACAATAGTGCCATAATGAAGACAAAGACCACTCCGAAACTTTTATCAAAATGAAAAATGAAAAGAAAAAATGCCTAAAAAAGAATATAAAACATTTTATTCTCCTACTCCATGTTTAAAATGAAATATTTCAAAGATATGAGAGGTGTGTGCATTCATAAAATGTTTTTCTGATTTAGAGGAAACCAAAAATGAACAGTTTTTTATGTAAAATGAGGAATTACAAACACCCACTCCATGCAAAATTAAAATATCTGCAGGTGGCAGACTGTGTGGTTATAACAGAGAAAAGAAAACTCCATTATTTAGAAAGTAGCTTCAAAGTAATGAAACTCCACATGCCTCACTCTTGACCTATCTCCACTCTCTACTCACTTAATTTCACATTTCTAACACCTCACTCTTGACCTATCTCCATTCTCTACTCGCTGAATTTCATATTTCTAACTCCACAATTTTGACCTATCTCCACTCTCTCTTCATTACTCTAAAGAGAAAAAATCAGTGACGGTAGTAACAACAGTAGTTAATCTTTTTTCTGTTGCCTTGAAAACTTCCACTTTCATTTTTGCTGCCCTTATTTCAAATCCTTCTACGAACTTCTGTGTTTGCAGGAATGGAATACAGAGGATAACTTATATTTCCAATGAGAGCCTTTCGTTCCTCCAGGAGGATACCTTTTGGGTCATCCAATAAATAACGACGAGGAAGTCGATGAGCATCTGGAACAATCCATGAAAAGATAGTAGAAAAAAGTTTGAAAACATTTCTACAGAGAGAATTTACAAGAGGATTTTGGAAAAAATTTTCAAGACAGTTGAAATATTTTTGAAAACAATTTATAATTCCCACAAACTTTAATAAGAAATAGAAATAAAACTATAATAAAAAAGAAAAATATAGACTTTAACAAGCGAGGAGGTGCAGGAAAATAATCTACACTTCTATCTCATGGCTGCAATGACAGGAGTTGATAGTTTGAAAAAAAAAGCATTTTTTTTTAAAATACAGTGGCAGAAGATGCATGGAAAAATTAAATGGAGTTAAGAGAAGTAAAAAGAGATTTGAAGAAGATTCATAAAAAAATTAAATGGAGTTAAGAGAGAAATAAGAGATGCAAGAAACGAGAGGAAGAAGAAACATGCCTATTAAAATAACAAAAAATAAATCCCTATTGCAAATTATTCAAAAAATTCAAAACACTCTACACTTCATTAAACAAGGTTTCATCAAAAAAAAATCTCTTCAAAACCAAAAATATATTTTACAAGAAGAAAATTCTCTCCTACTATATTCTTCCTTACCTGGAACACTCAATGATGTTAATGGTGATGCATTGGAAGGAAATAGGGTCTTATTTGTATGTTTGTCAATTGCATTTAAATGCAGAAAAATAGAAACATTTTTCCTGAAAAAAATAATAAATTCTACAAAGTTTTGTACAGCAAGAATTGAAAAGAAATGATGATAAAAACTATTTTGCTCGCAACAGATTTTAACTTGCATTCCCATTTAAACACAGAAATACTTGTACATACGAATCGCATCTATATTTCATATTAAAAAATAGATATACTTTCAGAGGAGAGAAAATTAGCAAATAACATATATAAATGAAGGGCAATATACATCTACTAGGAAAGACTGTTAAGTTTCACACCGTAGAGACAAACAAGCTAGCAAGCATAGGTACAGCCTCCATCCTACAAAATAGTGAGCCTGAAAATGTGTGAAACAGAGAGATTTCCTACAACCTATGCACTCTTTCAGTGTGATTTCTCTACACCTATTTTAGTAGTACTTTCAAATTTAATAAAAATGAATTTTTATAAAATTTGATTCCGCTAATGAAACCCTCATGGTAGGGATGTATGGAAATTGCATCTCTCCTTACCCTCTTCAAAGCATAAGGACTCACTTAAAAACATCTGGTAAGAAAAATGAAATTTCTTTCTCTTCATTTTTAGCCAAAAATGAATACTGCAAATTTAGAAACGTGCCAACATCTACTACTGTCGATGCCTTTTCCAACGAGAAGGAATCAGCAAGTTTCACGTGGATATCAAATAGGGTGTCCCTCTGCAGAAAAACAAAAAAAAACAAACTCCTTAATGCTGTGACGTATGTTACTGAAAAATAGCGGATAGAGCTGTTGAGATGCGATTAGCACACTTCCTATTCTTTTCGTTGCATAACGAGGCATTCAAGATGAATGACAGGAATTATGGCATAAACGGTTAACCCTGTAATATATTTCCCAGAAGGGTTTCAAAAGTTATAACTTTCAAAAAAAATTTAAATTGTAAGAGGTGCATTTAGTGAAGCCTTCAATCCGCAAGAATAACGCATAGTATGCGTTTCTTTCATTGTAATTTATACAAAAGATACAGGATTTCTCACTTATTCGTATAACTGCGCACAAATATTCTAGAAGAAATGGAGGTCAAAAAACGCAAAGTAATGTAGTGAGGAAGAAACAGCGCACTACAATGAAAGAGCGAATAAAAAAGAATTCTCTGATTGATTGCAAGAGAAAAACGTAGGTCAGAAACATCAAATCAGTACGAATGCTCGTTAAAAATAAGGCTAGAACTTTAAAGAAACAAAACTTTAATCCATGTCCACGTCGGTACTCTTTAAATGGAATTGATCAATAGGTAGGTGCACGTTATGCTTCTACCCCTGAAAATGGATCCCCTATGCAGAGGCATTCAATGTGACTTGAAAAAGTATTTTCAAATCGTTTACAAAATACAAGAACAGGCGGTAAAACAAAATAGTAAATATTGTAACATGTATACGAGAAGATTCGACGAACATTCACTTCATTGGGAATCCATTCCGAATTTTCAGAATTATTCAATTCACGTCCATAGTATGGTGGCCTAGTTTCCGTAAATAGGCGAAAGGAAAAATATGCCGAGACCGACAAGAGAAAAATGGCAAGAAAACTACAGGGATAGTGGGTAAGACGCATTGGTTTCATTGTTGAAGAAGTATTGAACAATGTTACAGGATCATGGCAAGTTTGTTCAAGTGACTCCTTGAAAGAGGGTAGGTTTCAATAAGTATAAAAATTTCGTTACCAAATGCCACTAATGAAAAGTATAAAAAAAAAACAACTCCTACAGAAAAAATTTACATCAGTTCGAAACAGATTTTGCCTTGCAATAAAATAAAGTGTGCCTTCAGAAAGTTCAAAGCAAAAACAAAAGCAAGTATATACACTGTATATGAACAAGGGCAAGATGCGTGCAAAGCGGCAGGACAATGTGGTACATGCTTTTCTCAGTGCCACTGGTTAATTCAACGCGAAATGCCGCACCAAGTTTCATGCTGGAGAATCACAGAGTAAGGAAATATTCCAAAGTATATCAGGCGACTCTTCGGAGAAATGCTTCAAACCTTGTATATGGATTTTTTATTTCACCTTAATTTAACTAAATTCAATGCGTATATGATGACACTTGTGGCACATAAAATCAAGCTATAGTCGCACAGACGTTTTATATCTTCAGCCAATCTCTTTTTAAAAATCGTCAGAAGCATTTGCTCCCAATATCCTGTGTGGATACCTACCCGTCGTAGATACTTTCATTTCTGAGATTAGTGCATTTTATGTGTTAAGAAAAGTTCGAAAGTACGTTTTTCTTCGAGTTGAGCAAAGAAGGTATGAGCAAGCACAAATATAACGGAGCAGCTGCCAAATTTTTCCTGTAAAACCATTGCAACATTTTAGAAGAAAATTTTCTGCTAATAGAAAATATGTTTGCAAACGGCATTTTCTACAAATAGAAAGCGCATGTGATCTGTGGGAAGAAATTTTTTTTAATGATGTTTTCTTACGTAAGCTAGTGAATTTTACGTCACTTGAATTTGACATGTCTATCGACTACGGCTAATTATTATTTGTCAACCAATAGCGTGGTATTCTTTTTATAATTGGATAATTGCCAGTTTAAGGACGTGGATATACTTATTAAGTATAACTATAACTCAATCGGTTCGCTCGTCTACTCTACAGTAACCTTCTACCGAAAATAGAATACAAGCAACGAACCAATCTCTGAGTGGTCTTGCTAAAATAATCTTGAAACTTAAGGACGTCGACAATCCCGAATCGATCCTCGTATAACACCTCTATTCACCTTCACTGCTTATGCGTAGTCAAACTATGGGTCTGACGTTCTTTCGGTACTTTTCATCTCTCCCTCTAGCTTTGTCTTATAGATTAACAAGATAAAGTCAGACTTCTACGGATCATAATTTACTGCCATGCGTTCTGTTTCATATCCGTAACAGATGTACAATACGAAGAGCTCTCATCTCACGCCTGCATTACATTGTCGCTCGCTCTCTGTTATGTGTGCAACACCACATTACATTAACAAATAACATGTAAATTCTTTATATCGCTCATGGACTAAAATCGTATTCTAAAAGATACAATTATACACACATGAGCACTAGGATGAATATAAACTGATCAAGCATTTGATAGCATATTTCTATCGAATTTTGTGTTGAACACAACGGTTAAAAATACTATTCATCGTAGTTATTTCAACTTCGGACAATTGTACATACTAATTAGAACTTCTTAATTATATCTCAAAAGTAGAATCCGAATCTTGATTAAGAAACGTATATCGTACGTAGATAATAAATTCTTTCTATGCTATTCCTTACTTTACAATCTGGGCAGGTTTACTGGCAAGGTGGTCATATCGTGCAGGGCAATCATGCGTAGATTCTACAGATTATCTATTCTTAGAACTTGTACGCAAGTTCTTAACTACGGGATTATAGCGCGTCTACTTTTGCCGCGTTACATCTTACATTATTTTCTCAATTAATGCCCCTAAAATCGATTCGGGATTTTTAAAAGAGAAAATTTTATTTCTTGCAAGAAGATAGACTGCATTTATTTGTCTCTACAGAAGCTCTCTATATTGCAGTGAGAGTGCTCCATAATTTGGGTTATAGGCTTTATTTGCTTGATACAGCGTAAAACAATGTGACACTTCTTTGATTTCTGCCATTTCTAGGCAAAGTTTATTTCTAAACTCGTGAGTTACTCCTTTTGTTTTAAATTTGTTTGTGGACACCCGGATTATATAATTTTTGGGTGCTGGAAGAATTGGGAAAGGATTCCCTGGTGTTGTGATTATGTTTTTGCGAACGTGCGAATGCGAAGTAAATTGCATGTGAATTCGCACGTAGCGTGTAAAGATTAATATTTGATAACAACAGAACGTATTGCTAGTAGAAGACTTCTTCTACACAAGGTCAAATAAATACCACGAGAAATATTTAGATTGTCAGTAGAAGAAGAACATACAAATCCCGTTGGTAAACTGAAAATAAAATTTAATCCTAATCGTGAAAGTAAACATTCCTAAATAATTACGCATAAAGAAAAATAAAGTTAAAGAAGTTGACCAAAGAAAGAACTAACTTTCCGATTCTCCCCCTCTCTATTATTATTTTGTTTCGGAGTCGTAAGTTTATCGCTCATCACGTCGTCGGTCTTCTTTATTCACGTGCGTTCGAACGCATTCTAACTCGCTTCGCGTTCCCTCGTTGCTCTTTAAAGTAAACACAGATTACGGTGCAGTTACAAACTTCTTTCCTACGCTACGCACAATGCACTACAAGTTACCATTATTATTATCTACAATTCTATGTTTGTTACACTTGGAGTTAGTTTTGTTTAGGTTGCAAGAGAGACGATCAATGCTACCAAAAATAGAGAATAGATGCATTGAAAAAGATGCAAATGTAAGATAGTGCAAAATTACTGGATAACAAAAAACTTAAAGCTGAAACATCCACAAAGAAAAAACAATACAAAAAAAAATTAATTGGCATTTTGAGGGATTATATTATATTCCTTTTTAACTGTACTTGTCATCATACATTATCATGTCCGCTATTATTTGATCTACGCTCCATACTCTGTATACTAATTGTAGTTTTATGCACTTTTACTTAAATGGTAATCCGTTCTATACGCATTATTATATGCTTTATTCAAAGTGCATACATTCACTGACATTCCTTATGAACAATTAAAATATAGTAGTCATCGCCATATAAAGACAAATTGTTTTATATTCTTAGTTTTTGACCGGATGCGCAGACGTTTAAAATATTACCGCTTGCGTTACGACTTGTATGTGAAACGATGTTATAAAGCCTTTTCCGATTACAATCATAACAATTATACATGTTATGGAAATTATTACTTTGTGCATTATTTTTTTCTCGTTTGCTCCTGCGAAGAAATTAATCTAGCAATGAAGAATTTCAAGTGAGACTCTTATTATACACACAGCAGCAGACCTGCTGTAGCACCTGCTTTCATTTTCAAATGCAATAGTGTGAGTGACAATTATGTTCAGTTTCATCGATCAGCTCCGTAGACTGATCATGTTTATCGTCACTTCTCCCGCAGTACTTAAGGTTATGGAAAAACTCGTGAAAGTGAGACGAGTATATTTGTATTCTCTGGTTCTCTTTGCATGGACAAAAAAGCAACCTGCTAAACTTGTTTGATCACATTATTCTTCACGGTATTTGCAGCGTTGCAAAGCTTGGATATCTTGTTTGCCACCGGCCACATTTTAGTTCTAGTAGAATATAATTTTTCTGCAATGTGAGCTCGATTGTCGATTGACACGTTCTTTCCCAAGATGCATAGTAAATTGCTGTGCTTTAGTAACAAAAAGAATGCAGATAAGCTATTTATTGGAATAATAATTCAATTTGCAATAGTATCTCTTGCAGCACGCAATCTTTACTTGAAAGTTTGAAACAGCTTCCTCATATTCATGTGCCATAACTTTTTTTCGCAAAAAGTGAAAATTATGCCCGTGCCTCACTAACATCCAAATTGTTCTTGTAAGTCGGCAACGGTTTCTTCTTTACGTTTTTTCCCGCGAGTGCAAAGAAAAATAACGACTCGCGCCAAGCGACAACGTAAGAAATTCTATGCACGTATGGACTCACAGGGGAAGTTCGACAAAGCTCCCACTCACATCGCAGTTAGCCCACATATACTTAGGTCACCGTAGTTTGTACCCCTCTCCCTCTATCATCATCTTGGATATGCCAGAGAGTAAATGACTCTATATAGATAAGCCATTCATTGACTGCCTCATAATTCTCATTCACCAATTGGTAGGACGTACAAACCAAGAAGTCTTCTATATATTTTTTATTTTTACAAAACCCTTTTTGGCACTCGGCGTTGCGTATAAACTGTAACTTTAACTTCCGAGCAGTTAAAAATTATCTTGTTCGGACCTCCCGATTTCCAGATGGAAAATGCTTGCTGCACTATCGTTATTTTTCTTATGCCCTTCTCCTTGTGATACTCATCAGTTTTTTCGTTGCATCAATGTTGTGCATACGCTGAGAGATCCTGTGCACTTTTATCTGTATGCTTGTTGATGTGAGTATTCGGAGTCATTCTTCATAGAAGATAGTAAAAGTGAAGCAGTCTCCTTTCTTTTGCTTGGTCGATTATTTCCGGTACGAGACAGCATTGCTTGAATATGTGTATCTTTCCCGATTTCTATCATTTTTACCCACAGTAGCTTCTTACACTCCGGTTTGTGGAAAAGAGAGTGTTTGCTGTATATTTAAGTCGCACTTCTTGTATCACAAATGCAAGTGCCACCTGCTTTTACTTGTGCCGCAGTGACTTACTTTTAAAAGAAATTCTATTTGGTACTATGACCCATTCAACGAAATTGTTTTTGTATTGCATTGAAGCTGTGACATTTTTTCAATGCACTTTGAACGTACTATTGCACAAAATTGCTCGTGTGCGTTGCTTGCAGTATTTTATTTTCGCTTTGAAAGCATCGCATATTCTTCTAATTTTCCATTTTATTCTTTTCTGCTTACGTATGTCGCATTACTGTAAAAGTGCAAAAATTATTTGATCATGGATGATGTACGTACAGTAACAATTTAATGTTTCCAATCCTACTGAAGTAGGAATGCTTCTACTTGTACCCTTTCATCGATATTTATATACATTGTTTTTCTTTGCAGAAATTTTTTGCTTTTTCGCGTCTTGTTTTCGACATATCCCCAGTGAAGGTCGTGTGTTATCTTTTATTTCTTTTTGTAAGTTTACCGTGTATTTTCCGTACTTGTATAACATGCATGGACGTGGCATAAATTACTTATCATTTTTAGCCTTTACGGCTTATGCATTTCCTCTCTTCTCGCTTTTCATTCATCCCTTTAAAGAGTCTATAAGACAAAACAATCGCTTACTTTTGGGTCTGCACTAAAGTTTTTGTAAATCGCTCTACCAGTGTTTATTCGAGGAGGAAGAGGGATATCTTACATTTGAGTGTCTTGCCCCTCACTAGCAATCGTTTAGGACGGCTCAGGCCTCTTTAATAAACCCAATTTTTTCCTAGAAGTACTAACAAATCTTATTTGGTCAAAATGCAAGCGTGCAAGCAATTTTTTGCTTTTTTTGTTGTAATCTCTCATACCTTTCGTAGTCTCATCTTTTGCAACTATTGTTTTGCCATGCTTACTATTTTGATGCAAACGTTCGCTTGAAATATGGAAAGAACCAAAGAAATCATTATGGAAATATCTACTGCTGTTTCTAGAAGTGTATAAACTAATTTATTCTGTCTGGCTTTGACTTGTCATATAATTTTTCATAGAATGTGAGCATCACACTCTACTGCGTCACAGTAGAGTGAATTTGCAGTGCCTTTTTCCGGCGCATTTTTTTGTTATTTCAAACATGAATCTAACCACAAATATTGACTTTGATTTATATTGCATTTCTTCCTTGTGTAGAAAATGGAAATTTTAAGAACGTAAAATTATTGATAAGACGGAGCGGATGGCAATTATTATACTCCACATGAATGTAAATAGAGGATGTATTGTAGCAGTCAGTAAAGTGCATATACCGATTTATAATAGGTTTTATTGGTGATTTTTTCAAAGTTTATTCATTTTGCATAGTGTAAAGATGCATTTCCTTTCTATTTCTCTTCTCTCCTATTTGAGAGCGCCTTGCTTCTATCTTCTAGTCTAGAGTTGTGGGTATCTTTTGCTTGTAAAAACAGTGCTGCAATTTGCAGTATTTAAGAAAACATCGAGAGGGTATTCCATAAAAATTACATTTCCTTTTAGAATTTTATCCCTTATGTAAGTATTTGGACTGTCGTATTCATTTTTCTACCTTTAATGAACATTGTAAATGCTTATAGTGTTCTCTTTCTCGTATTATTTCCAGTAATTATCTCCAAATTGCTTCCTGAAATTTTCAGCTTTTTATAAGTGGAATTTTCTCTTCTCCTCTCTATCTTACTCTTATAGTATCGTTTTTTCTCTCACTCTTTATTTCTCTCTTTGTGTTTACTCTTTTTCTTTACCTCCTCCTTCCTCTCTTTTTCTTTACCTCCTCTTTCCCCACCCTTTCATCTCTTTCTTCACTTCTCTTTTCTATTTTTTTTTTCCTACTGTAGGTACTCTCTACAGAATAATGCATCCCTCGTATTTCCCGCTTGTTTCTGCATCTCGGTGCTCATGGTTCCGTGGATCTTGTTTCTTTAATTGGATATGATCCTCCGTTAGTGGTTAAGACAGGACCGATGTCCACCACTAGAGGGATAAATGTATCCCTCATCCTTCTAGACGATTCCTTTTTTCCATTTTTCTTTTCTCACCCGGTGGATTTACAGTAGTTTTGTTATATTTACGAGAAGACATGTTATATGTTTAATCTCATCATCTACGCATCGCAAAGATTTTTCAAAAGAAATTCTCTCGAATTTCTTTACCATGAAGTTGGATACATCTGAATCGGATACCCACCCTATCAAGAGCTCAGATTTGAAGAATCATCGCCCCATTCCTCCCAATGCTCCTCGTGTCACAACTGTTCCTGATGAACATTACTACTGTAATGTACCAGGCGTTTATTATCATTTTTCGAAAGGGGTGAGAAATGTGGGAGAGGAGGAAGAAGAGAAAAGAGGGGGGGAAGAAGAGAAAAGAGGGTAGAAAGAAGAGAAAAGAGGGGGGGAAGAAGAGAGGGAGGGTAGGAAGAAGAGAAAAGAGGGTAGAAAGAAGAGAAAAAAGGGTTGGAAGAAGAGAGTGAAGGGGAAGAGAGATGAGAATACAATATAGAAGAGATGAAGAAATGCTAAAAAGCGAAAAATATTTAATTTATAAGCGGAGAATTTACAGTAAGAATGGGAAAACCATTGAAATGAATTGGAAAAGCGGGGTGACTGTGAAGGCAAGAGACATGGAAAAGAATTAAATCTTGAAGAGAGTTTTATAAAAAGAAGACTGGCTAGAGAAGATGTAGAGGAGCGAAACACTAGATTCATGCGCAGGCTGGATGAGTCTTCATTGAAGCAAGAGAATAAAATATAATCGTAAGAAAGAAAATTCCAACGCGTTTTCCAATGTTTATGAATTCCTCGAGTTTAATCAAATCAAAACGGGTTCCACACTGCATATATATGGTTTGTTACTTAGGAATGGCGATTAGTTTATCGAGATCCTCAATGTAGAAATAAACGTATCCAAAAAACTTACAGTATACGAAAATATGGATTTTATGGAGCCAAAGAGAAAGCAGTAGAATTTAAGCATTGCATTGATTTGCAAACTCCTCCAGGAAGGTGCGTTAATACTATGAAGAGTTGTGTGAGTAAAAGAGTGAAGGATTTCTCTCCTTCCTCTCCCTCTTAAAGTGAGAGATTTTTGAAACTTTCGAATCCCCTATTATTTTGGTGTATTTTCTTTCCTATTTCTTGTCTTTTCTCTTCATGAATTCCTAATTTTTTCCCTTCAGTTTATCACGAAAACGAAGTGCTCCAAAGAAAATGACATCGCCAAAAATTGAAACAAACTTCCGTATGCTTAGTGAACCGACATGCTATCCATTCCCATTTACTTCCACAGAGAGTGATATTCCTCAATATATTCCTGTTTCCGATTTCTTGAGTGATCGAAATATCTCCCAGCAATCTACTGTAGAGAAGATTGAAGATCCCTCCTATCCTCGATTTGGATCTGCTTTTTCACATGCTTTTGATACAGCTGCGGATATCTCGCATGGAAGCGCTTTACTAGACGCTTATAATGGTAACCCTCTTATTTGATAGACGATGATGAATGGAGATTTAAGAGTTCTTTCATGGGTTTCGTTGATTACTCTCAGCGATGATAGGGGAACACGGTGTGAAGATATAGAGAGAAAATTAGGTTAAACTGTTAGACATTCTTGAGAGGATGCTTCTATTTCTATTCTAGAAACTCTCCTGTATCTTAAGAATAGGAAATAGGGCTGTGTGTGAGTCCTCAGTGTTCATCCGCTTTTCGTGTGTATATCTATTTCATGGCTAGTGTGAGGTTTCTATAAACGTCTTATCCAGAGAGAGAGAGAGAAAATAGAGAGAGAAAGAGAAAAAAAAATAGAGAGAAAAAGAATAGAGAGAGAGAGTATGTATCTTTTAGTGTTGAGATGTTCCTTTGTTTCATAACCCTCTTTCCTTTGATGGGTGTGTGTTCCTTTCTTCATCCATCTCCAGTCTCTCTCTATCTCTTTTCTCTTTATTCTTTCCACCTCCCTTACCCTCATATTTCTTCCTTTCACCTGTATATGAGCCTCACTTTAAATCTTTTTTTTTATAGACAAATCTCCTTTTCAAGGTCTTTTTGCATCAAATTCGATCAATCCCTCCTTGGAACCTTCTCTCCTTTGGTCACACGAGGCGACGAATGGCATGACGGAAGCGATGATAGGGAATTCATCGTATCCTCCCTCTACACTTCCCTCCTATGGCCCCTCCAGCATGAGGGACGCATCGATGGCGCAATTTTCGTCTCTAAATGAGATGCCTGCAGAGGCCTATCCTCCTCAAATGGGTACAAATATCTTTGAGCGATGGTCTCCTATTTTAACGATGCCATTTGCAATCCCTTCTGCTGTATCAAATGTTTCAGAAATTTCTACCAATGACAGTTTTGGGGGGGATTCCTCTTTTTTCATGAATCCCTCCATGAAGGGCGCCTTGGAAGGGGCGAGTGATGTCTTAATGACGAGAAATGGAGAGCCAAATGTTGATTACTACTCCAGTACCTCCTCACTCCCCCCAAAGAAGCGCTCCGTCCAACAAATCCCTTCGCCTACATCGCCACTGCGAGAGCGGTGGGGCATCCCCTCCCCCCTCGCTGGGGAAAGAGTGTATGGTATGTCGGCGGCTCCCTCGTCCTCCCCCTCCCCGTTTGGTGTAAAGAATGAATCCACCTCTTCCGTCTTTTACATGGATTCTGTAAACTCTGTGCCTTCTACGATGCGCTATAACCCCTTTAGAGATCCTCCCTCCACCCCTCTGGCCACCACCGCTTCCCATTTTATCTCTCGTAATACAGTCGTTTCTATTTCGGATTCCACCGTCTCCTCTCAAGTTTTTATGTGTCCACCCGTCGAGGATGGACGCAACAGCAATGCCTCTCTCCATTTAGAGGCTTCCATGTATGGTGAGAAGGATGGAAAACTCTCCCCTCAGCCCCATCTTCCCAATCCCTTCCTATCACGAGGTTCCACGATCTCTTCGCCTTACCCCTCTCTCTCCACGTTTTCTCCTACCGCCAGCACAGCGAGGTATTCTGCCTCTCAAAATTCTTCTCCTTTTTCAACCGTCACCGATGGGCTTTCAATCTCTCCTATTGCCTCGCCAGATCCCTTTATGGCAGATTTTAGGAGTTGTCTACACGAGACAACGGGCCAACTCTTTCCTCAGTCGTCTGCTTCTTCTCTGTGTGATTTTCCCACCAATTTTACCTTTACTGAGCCAGCCAGAACTATGACGGGCATTCCCTTCTCCCAGGCATTACAGAGAGAGGCCCTCTCTGCCCCCGTTATCATCTCTTCCGCCTATCATGAACAGAAGATTTCCACTCCCTCCGAGAGGGGATGGCCACAGAGTCCCTTCTTGCCTGAAGGAGGCACTTGGACAGAGACACGAATTGCACCTCCTTCCCTCCCTACAAAAGTAACCTTCCAACAACTCGAGAAGCGTGTTCAACCCTACCGACAGAGAGAGGATCGCACCTCCCCGGCAGGATTCGCTCATTTTAATCCAAATTATCTCATTGGATGATGCCTTGCTTGTGTGAGGTAGGTATGTGTGTGGCGGTTGGCTGTCAATGGATGTGGAAATCTTGGAGAGAGAGCGGTAGTATACGGATGTGGAGCTTTGTATTTCTTTAATTTCTAAGATGAATCCTTAGTAGATTCTTAGTATAGAATCATTGATCTCTAAGCCAATTTATCGCACTCCAGGAATCTTTGGAGAAGTACGATGGGAAATCTTTGAAATTTTCTTTCCTAGTGCCACCCGTAGAGTATTTGATATTTTATTGAATACTTTAAAGGATTCTTTGTTTTATTTTAACGGCAATGGGAGGTGAAGGACAGCGAGTCTTTTGACATTCTACAAGAAGAGGCATGGTAGAGAGCTAGGGCTCAGAGTTTCTATAGTTGTGGCAAACCGCTAGCGTTTCCTCCCTTGAAATTTTTTTCTATTCCACTTATGCATTGGATACTCCCTTTACATGCAGGAGTAAAAAGTATGAAAATAAAAGAGATTTTCTTGAAGAATTTTTGTTTTGGTGGAGATATTTTGGGTGACTGTGTGGGTCTCTAGAGGTGATTGAGTTTTAGGGAATGCAACCAGAAGAGGAGGCTGTGGTTGGAATTTTTCTTTCGACTGTTTTCTGTAATAAATTATATGAAACAATATGTTTTAAACAAAACCTAGTCAATAGTCTTGTTCTCTACAAGGATATGATTGTTACACACAAAATTGGCCAGAGAGTTGCTGTTTGAGGAATTCATAGGGCATACTTCTCCTCCGCTTCCTCCTCTCTTCTCCCAGAGAGGAAGTGCTTGCCGGTGTGTATATCTCTTTTAATATATTTCTCCCTCTTTGTATTATTTGCAGGTTCTTACTTAAAAAACAGAAAAATCGTTATTTTAAAAACTTGAAAATAGAATGGATGACCCTCTAGGGTCATTTCTAACGTTTTCGATGCTTCATCTCTGTCAAATGGATGTGTCTGAAGTGGAAAAGACGTATCTGGATATTTATTTTCAAAAAACAAAAGTATCCTCATGTACTACGTATTGAAAAATAATTTCAAATAGAATCGAAGGACACTTCAATGTATTCTGTACTCTATCTACAAACAGCACGTGTTAAAAGATGTTCTTTTGTAATGATGTCAGCATTCTTTCCTTTAGTGTATGAGTAGTGAGGTAAAGGAAGAAAAGTTTGCTTTTTATGGTTGTAAATTTGACTAGAAATGTAAAAATGACCATGGAAAATGTCTTCTTTTTTTTTGTATATTTTACTGCTTGAGTTTCTGTTTAAACTCCTACCGGTCAAGAGTCTCTTCATTTTTATTCGTTTTGTTTAAAGGGTCTACAGACTCTATTGCTTCTTGCATTTTATAACACACTCTTTTTCCATTGTCTGTAGCCATGCTGTGATTGAAGCAGATGCAAGATTGCGTCTACGTCGTATTATTCTTCAAAAGAGATTCCTATGAGGAAGTATAGATTGTTTTTGTGGCCTACACGACGTGTCCTGTATCTGTTTTCTCTGTATTCAATTTTTTGCAATTTTATTTAAACACATAGCTCTCCCTCTTCATCTCCTCATTTTTTGAGAAACTTTTGCTCGGAGGTGTTTCTCTTGGAATTAGGGTTTCTTCTTTCTGCACAGTTCCTAGAGTATCCTTTTTCTATGAAAGAAATTTCTTTTTGAAAAGCGTTGCGTGTCGTCTTTGATGAAATGTGTAGCCTCTTTAAAGGTATTTAGAACTTTGAATTATTTTATCTCTTTGTATACACTTCGATCTGTTTGTGTATACTCTATTAAGTTTGGATATTCATCTCCGTGAGTAGTTCAATCGTCACGTACTTTTTACTCTATTTATTTTTCTTACATTGCTTCACGGTGTGGCTGTGTGAATAGAGGGGTTAAAATGTGTGGCAGGTTGTAAATAAGGTGTTCTTCTCTGTTTGATCTACAACGCATATTGTCTTTCGTGAAAAACGTGTGTGTATAGTATGCAAGTTATGTGTTTTAGTTGGTGTATAAAGAATAAAAAGTAAGAAGTCCTATTTTGATGCACTATCCACGTAAGCTCTCTCTTTTAGAGATATATCAATTCTCCTGCCCTACATTTTCCTGTATTTCTTCTCTGTATGCGTATGAAAAACGTGAATTTGATACGAAAGAAACGTCATTAAAAGTATACCTCTGCTGTCTTCAGTTTCCTCTATTTTTTTTTCGTCTCAAATTTTTAGCCATTTTCTTTCTTCACACCTTTTTTTTATCTGGGAAGAAATAAGTGTGTGAGATGAAGTTCCGTACACCTCTACACTACTAAGCGAATTCCTACGTAAAAGTTCCTCACTCGAATGGAATGTAGCGCATTAGAAGCAGGTTATAGAAACATGTCATTATGCATTAAACATATAAAACACTATTTTCTTCGATTTATCAAAAACCAATGCTTCATTTCGTAACCTCGTGGATTCGTAAACATTCGAATTGTGAACTCATCATTTTGCCATACAGAGTGAGGCCTCTTGGTTCTTGATTTTCGTTTTTTTTCCCCATTGTTATCTTCTTTTCTTGCGTTGTTTTAATTATTTTTATTCTCACGTCCTGCTTTTTTCCCATTTCACCAAGATTTTCGTGTTTTGTCTTTGCTTTGGTTGTATTTTTACTAAATGAATCGTATTCGTATTCCAAACAACATCTGAACATTTTTTGCGAAACACCTTTTCTTCTCCATGCTTCTTATAGGCTAAAAATACAGCGTAGTCGCTTTCTTCATCGTAGTTATATCTATAGTTTTCTTCTCTTTTTTTTTATCTATCTTAATAATGTCAGTTGTATTTTCTCTTTTATTTTTTAAGAATGACGTCTGTCATGAATTTTGTTTACAATTTTTTCCAGTGCATCCTTGCGTTTTTCTCTCTTTGAAATGAAAATTTCTAGGTAGTATACGGATACCGTTGGGAAATGGGTTACCAGAGAGATGATGCTTGGTTATTTTTCTATTGCAGTGAACCAAAAAGAAGCAAACGCAAGCATCTCTTCGAATAATAATAGCCAATATATGCATCCCGTTCACTTTTTTTATCTTACTAAATGTTATTACATGTATGCATGGATATATCTCCGCTGTTTTATTCCTTCTATTCTGTATTTTATGATTTGAACTTTGAAAACGAGTCTTGGTTACCTTTTCTAACCCCAAAATTGTTTCAGTTCACGTAACTCGGAAGGCTACAATTTCTAGAGAGAAGCTATAGGCAGGCGGCAACTTATAATTCTTCGTTATATCCTTCATGGATTTTTATGATTGAATGCTAATTTTAAACGAGGCTCTCATTTTGTATAAGGCAAAGGAAGCATTCCTGGAAGTGCTACACTAAGCAGAAGAATATGAATTTTTATTCTCCAGTCTTTCGTGTTTTTCCTCAATTTGTGTAAAAGGAACATTTTTATCTGCTTTATCGTTTCTTAATTCAGCCTTCTGTATTAATATGTTGCTACGATTTTAACGACGATACCCGGCTGTCTCTTCATGCTAGTTGTGTTTGTCCGTGAATTTATTTTTCACCGGGCGGAGAATTTGCTCAAAATCAATTTTCCTTGAGTTTGATTGATAAAAACATTTATAGCTCTTTGATCGCATTTTATTCATATGCTTTTTTATGTCTTAATTTTTTGCAATAATCCGAAAAGCAGAGCTTATTCTTCAAATAATCTTTGCAGCGAGAAGCTGCGCGTTTCTGTGTGTACCATTGCAGAATACCTTTTTTGTTAAAATGCACTCTTAATTCTTCGCCAGAAATGTGCATACATGTCGACAGCAAGCAGATAATATCCATTTCTCCGTGTGTATTTCTGCTTCTCTGCCTAATAATTATGAAATCTAGAAGATCCGAATAGTTTTTATTTGGGAAAGTGGATGCTGTTTTGAGTAACCCTTTTGAAGGGGTCTACTTTTTTTGTTACGTATAATTACAAAATACCTTCTTTAATTCTGCAACTGAGGCTGTTTGAAAATATTTAACTCGTTGAGATTAAGAAACACGTTGTTTATTGCACTTTCTCAATCCTTTCTTCTTCAATATATTTTAAAAAGTTGAAATTACCAATGCAGTTATGTGGAAGGGCTGTATGATATGGTAATTTATAGTAAGGCAACGACGTGATATTTCTCCGTTCGGACCCATGCAGGTGTACCTTCTTATTTCTTCTTTTGTGGCTCTTTAAGTTTGATGGTTCCTTGTGGAGAGATTGTGTTCAGTACGGATACAGTATACATTTAGAATGCACAAGACTATATCAAAAACGTTCGTAAACTAATTCTTTCTGCTTACGAGAAATTTACGTTTGCTTTCATGTTAATTAAATGGAATCACATATTGCTGCACGTTCATTTCTCCATGAAAATGGTGGAGAGTACATATATTAGTTTTGCAATACTGTCTCGTCTTCTAAAGTATACCTGATACGTTTATAGTTGATACTGTTTGTTCTTGTCATGTAAGCACTTCTACAAAAGGAATATACTTTATATGTTGGAAGGTGAATTTTCTTTGAAAGTGCACGTATTTTCGGTAGAACAAATTGTTGCTTTTTCTACTATCATTTCTTTCTTTCAATGTACCTTCGTGAGAATGTCGTAGACTGCGAGAGGGCCAACGCTAGATTTTTTATTTTCTGTTGTCTGACCTATCTTCTTTTATTTCTCTTCTAAGGACGAATGCGACATTCTTTGCGATGGGTTAGTGTCACCTCTTGAAAAATGATTATGAAGAGGAAAGAGAAAATTCGATTATTGCCAGTATTTCTGTATTGCTAGATAATTTTTTTATAGAAAATTATTTAATGAAATCGATGCGGCCGCGAAAATACAAAGAAAATCGAGGTTTGTTGATGGTAGCGGTGCAGTACATTATAGAATCTTCTCATCAAAAATCAATTATTTTACGTGCTTCAGTGTAGGAATAACATGAGTTTAATCCTACGTAGACTAAATATTATAGTGCAGCCGAATTATTTTAATCATTCTCAGTCATTCGGAAAAAAACATTTACTTAGTGGTACATAATTGGTGTACGCATGAAAAAAATCCTACCCCAAGAAACTACGGTAGCCTTTTTGATGGAATGGAAAGTTGCCCATTAGGGTTTAGTAGAATACATAAGCTGGCAAGAAATAGCGCAGTAAATTGAATTGAAACGCTTTCATTTACAAATCGTTACAAATTAGATCTATGAGCTTGATTAAGGTTGTTTGAAACAGTTTCGATAAATTTAAAAAATGGCATGATATCGTTTGTAATCAAATTTGAACAGATGAAACGTGAAGTAACGTTTAATTCTTTCAAATAATTTATTAGTCATTTAGAGAAAAAAGGTAGCAGATTGAGTAGGGATCAATTAGCAAGCAATTGTTTGTATACGTGGTCATTGCCTGTATAATTTCAATTTATCACGCTTACGGTCGAATAAAGGAATTTTGAGGAAAATACAATGCTAATTACTTGCTTATCAGAGCATACGCAACCAACAATGATTTTTCTGTGATATTCTAATCTAAGCCAATCACTTGGATTATTTTTGATTGTATGACAAAATCACAGTTAAGTGAAACTATGTTGCATGCCAAATAGTTTTGGTTTACTTCTTCTGCAGAAACTTTACACTTTATTGAGACATACAGTTTTTATGGGGAAGTTTACTTATTTCCCTTCAATTTCGTCCACTTAGTCTTTATTCCACTAGAAGAAAACTTCATGTATTTTTATTCAATGAATAATAAATGCATTAAATATTAATCGCTTCTTCTCGAAACATAATGCAGGTAGAATATCTTTTACACAGCAGTAATCATTCGAAAATCAATTAAAAATACCATTTCCTTACGTAGAGTCTACAGTTGCTAATTGAGAATGCACAGCGTCGTTGCATATGAACAAGATATAGCCGGATATGCCAAAGCATTTTTCATTGAAGCAAAACTTTTTTTTGCAATGAACATATAAATTTCTCGAAAGGAGAATAGCAATTCACTAGCTCTGCTGATTTTCAAAAATTACACCTAGAAAAGACCACCCGTTTGTAATTTTCATTTTGTTTTCATACGTACATGTGGATGAAACAAATTCGTTTATTTGATTTTGACTCAAGCTGTGGAATGTACAGATTCATTTTATGAAGGAAGCAGCGCAGTGGGAGATAACTTCATACTCGAAGTATGACTTATTCACTACCGAGTTGCGCTGCAAATTGTGTCCTTCGATACAATTTCTTGCGCTGCGCTTCCAATGTAAACCACTCTCAGGATAGTTAAACAGTTTCTTTTTGCTTTAATAATGGACGTAAATGAAGAGAAAAGTTCCGTTGCCATTACTAAATTGGGGGAACTTTCAGCGTTTTTGCATGACAAAGCAACCTCATCCGCGTATGCCGCATATACAGAATGCTATCTTGAGGGAGTGATCTCAAGTTCATCATTGGAAGATGTGCGAACTCTTCTCTTGGGGAGTTCCGATGTGCAATGCACATGTGAATGGGTTGAAGGGATAGTACAAACCTCAGAAAAAGCCTCCGGTAGTCTGCAACTAAAGTGTAGATTTTCATGTTACGTATATGCAGTTGGATAATACAATTATGTGGGGTTTACGAAGACCGTAACATAGAGAATTCTTCTACACGTGCGTACATTCAAATACAAAACAATTAGAGATATCTCTTTATATGCTATTCTCAATAATTTTCTTTTTGCCTACCGTGCCTATGTTCCCGTAATGATTTAGTCCTCTCTGCTTATGAGAAAGTAGAAATTCCTCAAGTCGTGAAATAGAAATAGTGCGATTGATACAAGCGTTGTTTCATTCTATTCATAAAGCAATGGGATACTCGTTGTACAGATGCACAGGAAACTCGAGTTGGCCATTCGGCCAATCAATTGCAGATTCGCCAGTATTTGTCTCCTCAAAGCATGGAAAATACATGGTATGAGTGTAAATTTTTTGACTTGACTTGTAAGCTGTAATTTAGGTCTGCAAAATCTTCAATAAATTTGCTCAACGTTTCTACTTAATATGATTTTCTATGCGCTTATTTAATAGTAATGTTTTCAAAAGTAAATTTTAAAGAATGTGCTTTCATTAATAGCTGTAATAAAGGAAAAGCAGGGCAATATTTTCAATACGTATCGTATCTCTTTTTAAATCTAATGAATAACTGGTCAGTTTGTCCAAGTACATAATATCTTGTTCACTGGTTCATCTTGGCTTGAAAGCTGTATTATTTGATATTTTTACGCTTAGTAAATACATGGTATTTATTTTTATAAAAATAATCCCTCTCCTCGAATTAATATAATCATAGATCTCATAACACACAATATGTTTTTGTATGTTTTTTCAATACTTCACAGTGTACTTAGACATTTTGGGACTGGATATATTATGCGTGCTGAGAAAAATGCAAAGACAAATGTACATCGCCTGATTGAAGCGAAAGTGGATCCAGCTATGTGGAATGTTCTATCAATGTTGGGTTTCCGGTAAGTCAAACGTTATAGCTTAACTGTTTCTACAAAATTTAATTTATTGCGCTCAAAAACTGCAACTGCTATGGAGTGAAATACTACTGTGTATAATATATCCAGTCCATGTCTTTGCAATATCTTTATTTTTTCAAAAATATAGTGTTATAAATAAACAGATGATCATATTTAATAGGCTGCCATTTCTCTAACTTCTTGTTGCGAAAAAATTTTGTGGAATATTAAATTCTGCCAGAAAAAGCGTAGTATAAAATGATTTTTGTTGTGAAAATATACGAATACCAAAAAATTATCGCTACTCATTTTGGGTTTCCTTTTCTCTTCAAATGAAGATTATTCCTCTTCTTTCAATTCCAAATTTGCTTCATCTTACTATTTTCTACTCATACAATTCTGTTGATATATTTGTCTTTTTGTCTGTAGACAAAAGGGTCATATTTTCTGTAAAGCAGAAATTTATCATAGCAAATATGGCAGCTCAAATCACATTATGGTTACCATACAAACTCACTTTACTGTAAGTTACAATTATTAATGCTTTAGCATTTTTACCTATGCAAATATCTAAATCGAAGCAAAACGTATTCAAGTATTTACTTGTTACCTACGTCGGTTTTCATTTGTGCATTTCAGTTATTTTAAGTTATCTTGCAAAGACTAGCTACATTCTTTATGCGAGTATTTTCGAATTATTTAGGATAAGGAAATGCAGCACTGTCTGCTTCCCAGTGCTCATTTGCTTCGAGTTGTTGGTCAATGTACGAATGATACTCAGTATGAGGCTATAGAAGGGCAGGTTCTGGCTTTTGCTACTAAATTAAAAGAGTAAGGATCAAATAAACTATCTAGCATAAGCAGAATCTTCATTGTATTATGTAATAACATGTTTCAAGTTTTAAAATGAAATGATATGATATTCATCAGTCAAAATATCTTTTTATATATCTGCGAAGATTCCATGCCTTGCTTGCTCTCCAGCCGCTTTCACAATTTTGGTTTTACTTTACGTTATAATTGCACCCATTTTCTAGTTTGATTAGACATTGAAGGCATTTAATGGTAACGTGATGTCATTATTTTAGTATCAAAAATGAGGTGCACCCTTACAATTTCTTGTTTTTTTTGCTAGGTTTGTAAAATTAAAAAAAACAGAACGTTCAGAACTGCAAGAAGCAATTTCTGAGTTTATGGAATCCAGTTTCAGTGCCAAACTCCCACATTAAGCACTTTTAAGCGAAAGATGAAACCTTGTTGTAACTGATTTTTATTGGTCTTTCAAGGATAGCGATGGATTGCTGATGACGTTTTTCTGTAGATTCTTCAGAAAATTCTTTCGCTTTGTTAAAAATATTTTTTAATTATTCAGCTAGAAGTAACGTGCTACACAATAAAGCATAGGCACAATTATTCCATGTTAACAAAACAAAACTTGTAGGAGAGGCTTGTAGCTTGAAATTACTAGCACTTTCAGAGTATATATTGTTTTGAGTAACTTGGTTGCCTTCATTGGGTACTGACAAGAGTAACAGATTAGTTAGATTTGAATTGATGAAATTTGAATTTTGAACATCTCCTTGATTATGTTAAATGTAGATTACTTTCCCTTCTCACCATAAAGTGGTAGCATTGAAGCTATCACAGCAGAAAATTCTGTTTCTCTTATATTTCTATAAAATGATCTCTATAATTTCTTTCAAAATTGTAATAGAAAGCAAACATTTTTTCAAAAACATGGTAGTGGAATATATTTGCACTGTGTTTGAACACTGTAGCCTGTATCTCTTTTCTGTAGCATTTTCTGTTTTGCCTTATTATACCTGTAGCTTATAGTTTATTTGAGTGCATATGTCTTTATCAGCTAATCAATGCATATTTTCAATGAGTTCTCAGAAGTATAGGAATTTTTGTAAACTTTATATATCTCAATTTGGTAGGATGGTTGGTGGGCGTTTCATCCTCAGCAATTTTGACCTTTTGGCGGAAAATTGTATGTTTTCTTGATCTAACCTTATAAGAATCAATGAAACGGCATTTAAGAACAAACATTGGGAAATGTTTATTCTACGTATGATATAATTTTTCAAGTTATATATGCTTTAAAAATGATTTTTGAAAGGCCTCTATATCTTTAATTTTTTTCTATTATTTCCATTTGGTCCGTTCCTCCGCATAGCGGTTATCAGAAGGTACAAAGCAGCTTTGTATTATCTATTAAATTTCAATTGCTTAAAATAGGAGCTTACTTGCTCCTGCCAAAATTAGAAATTAAGTTGAAGCCCTTCTTTTCCTGAATTATCATCTCTTCATTTCTGCTTTATATTGGCACAGCAAGCATTTTTTCATCAGGGATGACTGAATAAGCAGTGCTAGCAATATCCCTCGATCTTCAGTCAGAATATAAGGACTACTGCTGTTCACTATTGGATGAGATTGTAATGTGAAATAGCTAAGCATAGGTATCAATTCGGAGTATAAAATGTTTTTTACTTGAGTTAAGGATAATAACAATGTCATCGTATTAAAAATGCTAAACTAGTGTATTTATCAATTTAATGAATGTGGAACTACCGAGTTTATAAGCATCTATATCATAATTACCTGCATTACCATGAATAGAATTCATTACTTATTTGTAACCATGTCTCTTATTAAGTACATATTGTTTTTAAGAAGCTTTGTGTGAAGCAGAACCCCGCCTTCCATTTAACTGACAAACAGAATTAAGCAATAATATATTCATGCTCTGACCGCGGCAACAGAGAGTGTTTGTGAATGCACTTAAATTTGATTGGCGAAGGCAGTAATGCATCTAAAAAATAATATTTTTGTGGAATTACGTGCTGAAAAAACCAAATTTATTCGATCATAGCAACAGAAAACAAATAAACCGCATGCTAATTTCTAGGTTAAAACAAATGATTCAGGCAAGTAGTACATGACAAATTAGGAGATTCATAATGGTACGAAGATGGAAGAGCGATGCGAATCATGAAGGAGGATGATTTATTCTTGGCTGAAGAGTTGAACCAAATTATCGAATAGAAACAGTTGTATGATGTTCGAATACGCTATTTTATTTATTCTTACTATTCATTATAATTTGATCTTATTAAACAAAGAAACAGATAATTATAACTTTTCTAGACATAAGGGCAATTGTATTTATTACCTTGAATGCAAATGAACATTTTCTTTTGGTTTATTGGGTTTGGAATTTATTGCCTAAATTCGCTTATAGGATGATATTAACCACTTTTCTTTTGTATAAGCTTGACCAAAATTTCTATGTTCTCCTTACAGAAGTTTCACCTTTGTGGTTTGTATCAATGGCATCGCAGCAGCGCGGAATACCCAGTTTATTTTATTGTAATTATTTTCTTGTATAATAATTCCCTTTTCAGCACAAAGTTATTTTTTCTAAACTAGGTAAGCCAAAAATCCATAGTTTTCCTCTAAGCATATTGTAAAATGCATACGAAACGATTTAAGACCATTGAGCTGTGCAACATCGCCGCAATCGAAAAGATCGTTCTTTCTCTCGATGCTTTTCCTGCGATCGAGATGCAGCTAATAACTAAATATAAGTAGATTATTTAACGTCCTACCACAGCATAAAAGAATTCTAATCAGCCGGAGTTGATAAAATACAACTGTCAGAACCGGGCTAACTAGTATATTTTCGTGCAGATGAATTTCACATTGCAAACCAGGGTTTACATTAGCCCAGTTCACGTGTTTGCTTCTTTGTTACAACAAGAATGTACAAACATTTTGAACTATTCTCACTATCTACTTTTTATGCAGTCTGCGGCAGTCTCGTCTGTTGTATCTTACCACGTTATGAAACACATCGCTATTCCTGACAACAAATTGTCAGCCTTTCAATTTATGCATTTATCATTTCATATTCGGTTTAATAATTGTTAAAGACTCTAGAAATGACAGCATTAGAGAATCTTTAAAATTTTATTTGAATTATCATAAGATTCGTAACAAAATAAAGAAGATTTGCATACAAACGCTCAAAATGTAGCTTGTTTTACATTACTGTCTGATTTGACTAAGTAATTTCGCTTTATAGCATAGCACAAGAAAATGCAAGCATCGGTTTATTAGCAGCATTTCTCAATATTTGTGACATTGCAGAAAGGTAAAGATCAGCGTGTAGTTCCTGAAAATAAGATATTTTGCTCAATTATAAGAATTTTAGGGAGTCTAGCAAATAAATTCTTATTTTAGCATGTCGAAACACTTTTTTGAAAAAAATATTTTTCGAGCGTGCTGCGCTCGTAGCTTTACTCGATTAAATTCGGTTGAACGCTTCCCTCCCGTTATAGGCTGCTCTATGTATGGGCTTGACACTAATAACACGGTGAAAATCGGCTAAAAGTTGCTTGTCTACATGCAGACGAAATGTATAGAAAAATAGTTGATGCTACAATAATGAGAATCAGCATGCTTTTTTCGTAGCAGTGTAAAAAAAGCTTTTTACGAAAAAAATAAACCGCTTTAACTATGACTAAAACTGCCTATGGTTTGTCATTTCTTTAGGAAGGCTTCCTTTCATAATGCACTCCTCTTTCTCGTTTTTCGACAACTCTTACACTGCTTGTACTCTTTATCCTTCCTCTTTCCTAAAGTTATCCTAAAGTTATCCTGCTGGCTCTCTTTCTTGCTTCGCTTTCAATCTTGATTCTTTGTATGTGAAATATTCGTGTCCATTCGTACTCCTTTAATCTAGCTTCTCGTGTTAAGAGCAAACGGGAAACCCTTGCCTTTCCAAATTCTCCGTTCTTCCCTTTTCATTTATCACGGGACAAAAACATTGTTTTCTTTTGCTACCATTTGGTTGTCCTCTTTCTCTTTACAGCTACCATATCCATATTTTAATAGAAAAAACGCTCGTCTTATCATCGCCTCTATCTTACCTCTTGTAGTGGTTCTAAAGCCTTGATTGAAGTAAGAGTGTGGTTCAGTTTCTTTCAAATTGGCGCTTCCCCATTTACTGAAAAACCTGTTCGCACTCTTATCTTTGCAATTCCTCTATTAATCAAAGTATTTTGAGCGCATTTTGTATTTTTCTATTATATACTTCATCAAACTATAGTTTTTGGGCTACTGGAATTTTACGGTGCGGGACTGTAACTATAGGCAGGGTAGATTTTTAATGTTTGCGTGATCTCAACTTCTTTCTCGTGCTTTCTATGTGTTTAATGAAAGCTATTTATTTGAAACGCAGATGCTTTATAAATTTCATGCTTTCTGTGTGCGTTTAAAAACTTGGATAGGGTTTTGTTTTTTATAGAAGTACGGTAGTAATATAGTATTATTCTATGAGTTCTGCTATTCACCAAAAATTCTTCTTTTGATTTATGCTGAATATACTTGGAAACTTCGGCTGGACAAAACAATCTGTGCTTCCGCATAGTCATTTCCTTTACTCAAATATTCGATTTCTGTATGGTACGCGGAAAAACTTGTCGACTTCACGTCTCATTCAAAGGATGCCAGTCATTAGCGGAGTTAGGGATGATGAACCAAATCAACCTGCGGATAGCGTGTTTGAATCAGCATTGGAAGGGCGATATCTTCCTAAATATTATGCTGATGTGAACACAACTCGTCCACGAGAATATTGGGATTACGAGAACATGCCCATTAAATGGAGTCAGCCTGATAATTATGAAATTGTACGTAAGATTGGAAGAGGGAAATACAGCGACGTCTTTGAAGGAATTGATACGGCACGGAATATAAAATGTGTTTTCAAAATTTTGAAGCCAGTTAAGAAGAAAAAGGTGAAGCGAGAAATAAAAGTATTACAGAACCTCTACAATGGACCCAATATTGTCAAATTACTGGACGTTGTGAAAGATCCATGCAGTAGAACCCCATCGTTGGTAATGAAATGGAAGGGAAAGCGTTTATAAAAGATCATACAAATTAGAATCTTGCTACAAATTTATAGAATGAAACATGCAATGGCTAAACAATAGGATTACTTGTTATTTACGAGTGAATTTTCAAACACTATTATTCTCGCATGCAGGAAAAATGGTGTGGTAGCCAGTAAAGGAAATTTGAATAGTAGTAAAGCAAGTGTATGAAGTGGAGCATTTGTTAATTTTTATCACGTAATTAGGTGATTATGCCCTTATGTTTCTGTTTTTGTAGTTTTGTGCTTCTTCTGATTGCAATTGTATTTAAATCTTCAGGTTTTTGAACATATGGAAAATACAGATTTCCGTTCATTATATCCTGTACTAACAGACTTCGACGTTCGTTACTATATATTCCAAGTTCTTAAGGTTAGAAAGATGGGCATAATATTTCGGATGTAGATCGTTTGTATACTTTAATACTTTAATTTCTTTGCTTACAAGCGCTACGACTGCATCTCTTTGAGAAAAATTTATTCTGATGTGAATTTTTTTACCATAGGCTTTGGATTATTGTCATAGCCAGGGTATAATGCATCGCGATGTTAAGCCTCATAACATTATAATTAATCATCCTAAACGGTAATTTTTCGTACTTCCTATTGCATCGTCATTGCTATTGAAATATAAGATATTACGCTTGCTCCTGAATTAATCCACTTGAGCAATTATCCTCGTTAGCTTATTATTATTTAGTCTAGCTTACTATGGGATATTTTCCTCGTCTGTATGGTTTTTTATACAGACAATTGAGGTTAATCGATTGGGGCCTAGCCGAATTCTACCATGTAAACAAAGATTACAACGTGCGGGTGAGTTGAATACTAGGAAACTATACTTGCATTTCCAAATGGTTTTCACATTGTGTAATGAAATTTTCAGCTCTACCGTAGCCTTAGATTGGAAAATAGCGATTTGAAAGTACAGCTATTTCCATACCATCTTTTTTGAGTTGGAATTGCGCAAAAAGTTTAGCCACTGTAACTTTCTATAAGATTAAAATATACTAACGTAAACTATCCTCACCGTTTCCAGAGATCAGTGCTTCCTATTTCTTGTTTTGCTTTGCTTTTGAAGGTGGCCAGCCGGTATTACAAGGGACCTGAATTGCTCATTGATCAAACTGTTTACGATTATTCCCTTGATATTTGGAGCTTAGGATGCGTCTTGGCTGGAATTGTAAGATTTGCTATATTTATAATTTTAAGAAACAACGTAATTACGTTTTCGATGAATTATTCTTTTCCTCAGATTTAGTGTCTAGCTGGCATACGTATTCGCTTATTTTTCATGCTTGAGTAGATAGCTGTTCCATTTTTCTGAAATATAGTTTGTTCTTTTTTTTGCTATGAAACTTTTCTGGTATTGTTTCTATGTGGGCAGGTATTCCGGCGAGAACCCTTCTTCTATGGACAAGACAATTTTGATCAATTATTGAAAATTTCCATTGTTTTGGGTATAAATAAATTAATTGCAGCTTTATTAGCAAATGAAATAGTTGATCTAAACAGATTTTTATGGGTAGAAGTGTAGTGCTACTTCTATACTTTATTCTGCTCATATAAAACAAGGGAAAGCGCATTACATGTGTGAAATAAAGTATTTTTTAATTTTCTTGGGTTTCAGACAGCTTTTTCTAATTTCATGATGTACTGCGTAGTGCTTAATTTATATCTAATTTATATCTTTATTTACATCGTCCAATTAACTTTTGTTTTATGCTATTTTTACTAATTATTCATGAAGAAGCCAATATTCCTAACAAGTGATATTCCGTTGCTACTAGCATAGTTTCTTGTTAGATTGATTTCCCCTCTCATGAATGAATGTATTTTCTAAAACTCTTCTTGGTTTCATTTTATTTTTCCCGCTGCTCTGAAGTTTAGTGCGAGTAGGCTACAAATAGTATTCAGAGTGTACTGCGTGGATATTATATGCCATATAGTGTATTATATCTAATTATCTTTGTACTTTCCTCAGGAACCGATAAACTTTATGATTATGTAGACAAATTCAACTTAACTTTCCATCCTCATTCTAAAAATTTACTTGGCAGGTTGTTTCATTGAAAAAAGCATTTACTTTGTTTTTCTTGTTGAATTTTTAGAGTTAATGTATTGAAATGCCTTTCTTCATTTGTATTGCTTGCTCTCTATACTTGAATGTCTCTGCGTACGTTTTGTGCCTCCTTAATTGCATTATCTTATAGTGTGAAATGAAGGAATATTCAGCTATTGAATACGTCAGTTGCTGTACATCCTGTATTTTTTTGCATGTTAATTATGTTTCGATTTCAGTAAGCATGCTAAAAAATGGGATTCCTTCATTTCTCCGGACAATGAACACTTCTGCTGCCCAGAAGTGATAGATCTCATTGATAAGATGCTAGTATATGATCACACGCAACGAATCACTCCTCATGAAGCTATGTTACATCCTTATTTCTCTATTTTGCAGGTGTTATACGAATTTATTTTTCTATATGCGCCTACTTGCTGTACTTTATGTGTTATTGTACTTGTTTCCTAGTTAAATTGTATGTATAGTTTGTAATTTTGTTGCATGATGGTAGGGTGTTCTCATATTTTGATATTGCTGTGCGTTTGAAATACCCGTTCAAACATGTCCTTCGTTATTCGATTTGTCTTGGTTTGCGGAAACTCATTGTTGAGTGTGTCCATGTGAACTTCTAGGAGGCGGAATCAGCTAATATAGAGCGGTAATGAAATGGGAAGCAAGCAGTCATTCTTGGTAATTGTCATCTCAGCCCATGCGATAATCACTTTTTCTCCGTCTCCACTAATGCAATAAGAAGAGTTATATTATGCTAAATGACTTTCTAGAGCCTTTCTCTGCTTGACCATATAAAATATATCCTGATTTTAAAGATTCAGTTTATAACTATTTGAAAAGTGAAGAAATTTTTCTACCTCTTGTTATTTGGTTCAACAAAGCTCCGCATTTCTAGAAAAGATTTAAGAATTTGCTTTAGCAATAATCGACTGGCTGGCAGGTAGCCCTTGAAAAAAATCATATTTTATAAATGGAAAATGTTCTTAAAATACTCTCCTAGAATCCTGATGAGAATGGGCGTGAATTAAAACAAATTATTTTATGGCAGTTTTAAGTGCTTGCAGAGACTAGTCGTATTTATTTAAAAAGTCTATGGAAGTCTCATTCTTGCCTTTCAATAATTGATTATGCATTGTGTGCGAATTTGATTTCTATTTTTGTGACTTTTTATTAATTATGGCAGCAAGTTTTTTATTTGATACTTTTAAAAGTTTAATATTATCCTCTAATTAAAGCTCTATTTATATTTAACAAGCGATTACTAGAGTTAAATTTCGAAAAACTCTTACAATAGCATTTACTCTGGAAATTCCAGAAGTTCCGATTATACTATAGCAGCTTCCACCATGGTAAGTTTCCTGCTGTAAATTTTCCTGATTTGTTGAAATGTTAGCCTCGTTTTCTGTGATCTTGCAGAGAAAAATTTGTTTTGTTTCTGAACGTTAACACAAAACGGGCTTCACTTCTAATAGTATGCTTGGTTGCTCGCTACGCTCGCGAACACCTATTTTACTAACAGCTATTAACAAATTTAAAGAGTGAGGCAAATCTGATAGAATAATTCATTGACTTCCATCGCAATAATTTCCATTTTCTCACTCCCTTTTACGCTTTAATTGATTTAGTTTGATCATATATCGGTGGCACCAATTATTATAACGTAAAAAAAGCGAAATGCCAGCGATGGAGCATGAAATGCCGCTGGAGAAATACAATTTTGATAGGAATGGAATGCAACTTTGATGTTCATGCAATACGCTTCCCAGAACGCGCTTTCATTAAAAGAAATACAAGAACAATTAGACAAAAATTTGACCAGTCATTCCAGGCGTGACTTAAATATTATTTTCTGTGTTACGTAGCGAAAACACAGAATCGAGGGATAAGCATAGTTGATAATATATGGGAAACGCTTGAGGAAAATGTACTATTACGCTCGGAAAAAATGGAAAAGGTAGTTTTGTGACTTACATAAAATTACCTAAAAAGAAAATTAGTGTTATGTTTACGTGTCTTCGATAAAACGATTGAGTGAAGAAGGATTATTTTAATCTTGGTTCATGCCTACTCATAAAAGCATATAGGGGGCGGGTCGCATTCTACTCATACGTTTCTTCCCATCAATGCACAAACATATAAATTATACGCTTTCGATTGGTACAAGCCATCGTCATTTTTGAGCCCTGTGTGAAGAATTTTGCAAAAATGTCTTCCCACTACCCTGCGCTGCAATATTCCCGGCATAATTTTTTTCTTCTCTTTCAGCTCCATGCTGCTAAATTGTGAGGAAATATATATAATTCACCATTTCCTGTTGAAGATATCCGATGCCATGTTCGTTTCCACAAAACATTCTGATTGCTGCCAGAAATGCGCAAACAGCATTTCCGTTGTGTATTTCGATATAAAAATATATAATTTTTGTAACCGGCGAATTCGAGCCACGGTGGGGACTTCTACGGTTTGCATCGTCTTTGTTTATTTTTTGTCTGAGCGGTTCCTTTCACTGTGAAATAAATAGCATTATGTGAGATTGTTAATTCCTGATTTTTTGTTTAGCTCTGTAAAATATACAATACGAAAAGATTATATGTCTTCGTTTATTTTCATGACTTGACGTGATTCTTTGATAGGCTAAATGCAACTTCTGAAAGGATGGTTAGTATGCCTTTGCCGTTTCCAATCATCAAAATCAGCAGCGTTAATCTGTAAAATTTTCTCTCTTTTAATCCTCACAACGGTAAGTGGAGAATGCTGTAATATGCGATGATTCCTTCAAAGGACATCTCCACTGTATGCAATAAATTAGACCTCTCAGTAGAATTAAGCAGCGTTGCCACTATTATGCGAACGGCCATTTAGCAGAAGTCACATGTAAATTAGAATGACCGACGTTATTGATTTACTAAGCAAGAAGATGCTAATTTTACTAGGCTGTGCATTTTAATTGTTATAGCCAAATGATATTCACTTCCATCTTCCATATGATTAGTTGCATATAACTCTTAGCGCGACTGTACGAGGTTTCTATCATGGTTTTCCATTCATCTACTAATAAATCTTGCCTAATTTTCACTCTTTCTTCTATGTAAAAACAGTAGAAAAAAAAGTTTTTTCGACGCCTACAACACCTGAATTGAAGCTTGCGAGAAAATGTTCAACTGCCGCGTTTGTTCTTCTTTTCCCTTCGATACCATCTTTGGGAATCGTGAGGAAGTGTCTTCGTCTTCCCAAAGCACTACAGCCGCTACTAGCAGCGGACCAAAACCAAACAAACCAAGCGTAGAATCAAATATACCGGTAATTTTACATAATATCAGTCTATCCTATGGATTTGATGTTACCTTGTAAGGAGACTTTTTTATACATTTCTGCCATTGCAACAATCCCTGTTTCACATTAGGCATTAGGCATGCGCACTCATTATAAATGATCTCGTCACTTCCACAGCCCAAATATATCTTGTTTTGCATCGAATCATACGAATATTTAAATATTGCAAGCGTGGTTTTTATTTCATTATCATTCACAGAATAAACTATATGATGAACAACTGTTGGCTTCCAATGTGAATGTGCGCTCACCTGAAGAAATTGCAACTGTTTGCGAAGCATGGGAAAATTATGTTCATCCAAGGGCTAAAGAGTTCTGGCATACTTCTGAGAATGTACAACAAGTGTTATGTAAGAAATACGCAAAGTTGTTATACTTAGAGTAGTTAGATTAATACGCAACATTATTATTGCTAAAAATTAAAAAATATTACTGAAAACTAGCTTATGCTTTATTTGAAATATTTAAGGTAGAAAATTAGCCTAAGAAAATCCAAAATACATTTTGCCTTGGGGTTTACTTTAATTGGTAATAGAATTGTCTGCTTATGTATTACTTTAATGTAAGTGCAAATATTAAGAGTACATAAACAATCCATAAGTCTTTCATAAATAATGTCTGCTCGCGTATTCTAAATTTTTGAGTTACATAACGCCCTACAGCTACTATAGCACGAAGCATTGATAGAGGGAGTGATCCTGTATTGGGGGATGAAGATTCTTGTGTTATTTGGCGTGGCAAGACTAGTGCCGAGGATAATTACCCTATATTTCCCTTTTTGAAACCGGGGGAATCGGAACCATCGTATACATATGTCAACCGTGCTCTCGCATTGATCTATGCGGGTAATGTTGTCTTTCACAATACCATGCTGCAATAAACTAAATCTAGCTCAATTTGTCAAGAAGAACAAACAGTTGTATGAACGCCGAAAAATTTCGTGACACATTTTCTTTCGCGCCGATGAGACTACTTTTTTATTTGTTTATGCCCCTTGCTAGATGAAGAATCATTCGTGGAACTACAGCAAAAATCTCAATCGTCACTTGAAATGGCCTGCGGAAACAAATTATGCGTGCAGCTTACCCATATTTCACTAGACTAACAAATTCATCATACGAAATCTGGGTAAAGTTTTTTTGGTCTTAGCAATTATGAGGATGAATAAAAGCTACTATTACTAGGAAAGAATTATACGAAAGAACTTCAATGGTTGCAATTCTAGCAACCCAATTTAGTAATGAGGAAAGATAACAATGTGGCCCGATTCATAAAGCACATGCTTTAAAGCTACCTGCCAAGTGCAAACCGGCTTGTATCATTCAAGAAACAAGCACATCTTCGGCAAGACAACAGTAATTGCAGCGATGAGATTAACTAAACTTATTATTTAAAGACGATCAAAAAAACCAATGGGAATTTCTCCATTACTTCATTAAAACATATCAAGAAGTAAACAATTTAGAATATTTACTCAAGAGTTTTACAATATAATCATATAAAATTATGGTGTGAATCTACAATGATTTGTTAGCAGCGGAGCTCTCAAGCGTTCATATTGCATTGAATTACCAAATATAGCCATTTATGGCTACTTTTAGGAGTTGCTCAATAGCTTTACATGGATAAGTCTCAAATTTTGAAAAAAAATTTCAAGAAGATTAATTTTATAAGTCTTTCTTCAGGGACTATAAATGATAGAACGCGAATTTCCTTTGCTTTTTGCTGTTTGTAAAAATTTTATACTCTTTGAACTTGGAATAAATCCCCAAGAAGTCAGGGATCCCTGATAATATGCAAGAAAAGTACATGCTTGGATGCAGCAGATTTTTAATGAAAAAATAGATCTCACGCATACTGGGAATCAACTGAAAAAGTTAGTCCACAAAGCATGTTGAGGCTTTAAAAATGTGGCTTTGAACATTCCTTTCATAACGGAAAATTTGAAAAAGCATTTGCAATATCACAGCTGCTTTCATTCAATCAGTAAAACCTAAAATAAATGCTAGCTTAGCATAAGAAAAACCCGTTTTAAAAAAACATAAATTATCACAGTTGCTTATTTTTATGTAAATTTCAAAGAAAAAATGATTTAGGATAGCACATACTAATGTAATACTTTCTTTCGCTTCTTGATCAAATATATTTGAATAAGTAATACGCTGTCTATACCTTCTGGTTAGCTAGTAACAAAATTTCTGGAAAGCTGAAAACGCGTATCTTGGGGTCCTTTGGAATGGATTTCATTCCTTGCTTTTTCTTTTCAACAGATTTCCAACAAGCCAACAAATCCTCTAGATCAAAAAATAATGGGTTTATATTTTCACCATTCTTTGAAATTTGTAACCCTTCCGCATAGAAAATAGGAAAGAGTACCTCCTTTCGTCGAATATTGTTACTCAAAACAAACTTAAGTGCATTTTTCCGCTGTGTCGAATACGAAAAAAAGCATATATGATAATTGATTTAATGTCTAAATAGTTAATATGCTACAAAACAGCAGCTACTGAAAGCCTGTGTGTCGACATATTCCAAGTTATGTCTGAACTAGTATGCAATATGGAGAAGTGTAAGCAAAATATCAAACTTTGAAAAATTCAGCTGAATAACATGCGAGCTCTATTCCGTTTTGATCGTTTACAAAATGGTAAAAACTTTCCTCAATCAGAAAAAAATAGATATTTAAACAAGACACTCAACTTGGCATCCTACTTTTGAAAAAGAAAATAACTTACTTGCTTGCTACTCGGTAGAAATTTCCAGGCAATATTTTCCCTCTTGGCAACATTGTTAGTATCATCAGTTTTTCTTTCATTGACTAACTTCCATGCTTTTTCCATGGGCATACAGCATATTCGAATATCCACAGGAATGCCACCTAGCATATGAACAATAATATTACTATAATAAAATGTGCTAGCTACGCTTTCCATGTTAACATGACGCCTGCCATTAATAAAAAAATGTGATACAACACAAAATCATTAGCGCTTCCACTAAGCAATTCAAATCCCTTTCTTTGGCAAATGATTATAAAATTTGAACAAAATATGGTAAATAGAAGCAAATACATCTATCACTATCAATTAATCTTACCAAGTGAATCCTTTACATATAGAAATGGCGACACCAGTCAATAAAACTATTTGTAAGTTTACACTATATTAACTGTTCCACTTGTAAGCATATATAGCAACCTCTTTCCAGAAAAGAAAAACGTTGGGCTAGATGGAAAATCGTGGAGCAAGTAGTACTGAAAATGCCACCCATTATTATCAATATAATCAAAAATTGGGTTTCTCAAAACAAAGCTACGAAACGTATATTTATTCCCACCTGCAGATTGTATCATCTCGGCTAGCATAGCATCCGCCTCAGTAGGATCCAGAAACAAAAGTCCAATTGGTTGTTGATTCCTGAAATTGAGAGAGATTAGTGTAAATGCATAAGAGGAGCAACAAAAAAAGCATTGCAGTCTAAGATTATCGTTTTCAAGTTTGTCTTATGACAACAGGAAGCTCAAAAGGTCAAGACCTTGCTATTTCACGTTCATCATTAGTAAAAAAGGAATGTTTTTTTGCATATTGCTCAACGAAAAAGCACAAAACGAGGTGGTATACTCAAAAATTAGCAGCTAAACTCGTATTCCTACGATGATATTATGTATGGGGCAGCCAAGGCGTTGGTTATTGTGAAAACAGGAATTTTCGACAATCGCTGATTTGCTGATAACGTTGAAAAGCTCCGGAATGGACCAAACAAAGGGAAGGAAAATGAACCAGCAGACTGCGTAGATAAGGAATTGCAGCCAAAAGTACTCAACAAAGTTACTAAGAAAGGGTACAAATATAAAAACCGCGTCCCTACTTCTGCGTGGAGAAGAGGTTTGCGGAGAACTACACGATTTCTCATGTAAACGTTAGAAGTTTTTCCAATTTTTTAATGCATTAAACTGCAAAATTGTTTCCCATCTTGGAGAAAAAAGTTCAAAAAAAAGCTGAACTGTCATTGAAATAGCAGCACTATTTGCAGATTTTGTGATTTTCCATCCCCTAGCAGCAACTACGCACAAATGAAATCATCACTGTATCAAAGGAAGGAAAGATTGTACAGTCATTAGAGCATTTAATGATTACTTGCAAACTACGTAACAAAGTTTGGGTGTATGAGAAGACCATCGATAAATTGATTCAAAGCATTTTTTAGAAGCTTTTCAAGGTGGCTTCACTCTATACAATTGAGAAGATGCTACGCTTTTTCTCAGAAACTTCATTTTGAAAAAACATGCGTGAATATTTTTTCTAGCGTGGGATGTTCACGTTCGCGCAACCTTCCCGATACATTCAATTAAATGTAAATTCATAGCTTAAGAAATCGAAGACTATTTACTGACTACCACGGAATCCGCTCGACTAAAAAATTTAGCAAAGATATGTTGAAAAAGCAAAAATTTTGCCAAAACGAAACATGCTTGATGCTATACCAGGGTATACGAAAAATGGAAAAGAATTTAAATGAAGAAATAATGCAAAAAGTATTTTCTATGGTATGCTTGAAGATTTGTCCTATTTTTTGGTAATATTAATGGGAAATATGAAACTATCTCATTGTTATATTTGCAATTCTTGGCAGAAACATCATTTTTTACGAATACGACTTTCAAATTACTCCAGATCAGTCGAAGTAAACTACTTTGATAGTTGTTATTCTCTTTTCATAACAAAAATTGCGCAGTGGAAATAGCTTTCAATGCAGAAAAGCGTTTTCAAATCGTATTGCATGTATTCTTTTGCGTATTGACTTTTGTACATTGCGGTGGCGCAGTCATACTGGGGAAACACATGGCCTTGTAAACCAAGCAAAGATATATTTTGCATTGGCATTCCCGAGCAGCAAAAGCTCTGTACCTATCCATTTGTTAGACAATCTAGTGCACGCTAATGGCATGGATGGATGGATCTGAGCATTATGGGGAGATCGGAATACATCTAACAACTTAATTATTGAAAAAATACTTGCTAATAATTCTTTTTTAATGCGATGAAAGTGTATGCAACATTTTTTACGAAATATATCAAAATTTCACCAAATTAGGCCTAGAGATCTTCTTTCGATGTATAAATATAGGAATTAAATTATAGGTAGAACATCGTATATCTAAATAATATAGTGCTAATATCGAATTAAGTTGGTTGTCGTTAATTAGAAAGAACATGAACGTCCTAGTTGATATTCCCAATTAAGAACAAGAAATATAAGCGCGAATTTACGTATCCTTTACGTAAAATGTATAACAGATTTTTGTAAAAAAGCAAGACATGACGGCATGATTAATGCAATGTGGAAAGGTTAAGGAACTTAAACTACGTCCATGCTTTTAGTGCGTTGATGCATATTCTTATCTTGAAACTATTCCATAGTAAAAAAATAACAAAGCGTATATTGAGGCATTTAAAAATATTTGCAATATCTTAAAGTAGTTCCTGAGAAAGCTCTAAATGTTAAAAGCTTCCCACAAAACAAATATTTACAAAGCAGATGTAGGTAGCATTTATTTTGTTACTGAGAATATTTTTAAATTAAGTTAGGGCAGAGAAGAGAGCTACTAGCACTACAAATAGAGTTATTTTTCTAATCAGTTCCTTCAATTAATAACTTCAAAAGTAAAGAACGAGTAATTATAGGATCTGCTCTAAATTCCGTTTCCTTCATAACAGCTCCAATAAAAAAATCAAAAAGTTTCGTTTTCCCTGATCTATGAACGAACAATAAAAACAAAACAAAATTAGATTTCTTACCCTGACTTTCATTTATTACCTAAACGAAATAAAACTTTAAGAAACATATCTTTGTCACACCAATGTGATTTTCTGTCTACTCTTCCCTATGAAAATCAATCTCTAATCTTGTTTTGTCAAATTTATATTGATTTGCAATCAAATAGCAGTTTTGGGGATACTATAATATACTTAATAGCAACAAATTAATTCATACCCTTCTGGCACCTAATACTTAATATCTATTCCTAGCACGTATAATGATCATAAATCAATTATGTAGCAAATAAGAAAAAAATTTGCGTATACGCTAGAAATTTCTCACAACTAAATAAAAAAATTTCGCAATAAAACTGAGAAGCTCATATCAAAAACTATTCCCCATTCAAACAGTTACATGCATGTTTTTTCAAATGAAATTTAATTGTTAAAAATAGTTTTTAAAGACCCCAAAAAGCTATTTTTATTTACAAAGTTTTTTAGTGCAGTGTATTTGCCAGCTTGATTCTAATCTACTTTTCATACCTATATGCCGTTTGTTGCTTTCCATATTTATCTAAAATACCTCTTAAAATGGAAGTAAGTTTTCCAATGTCTTGAATAGCCTTGATAAAATGTAAATAGAAAAAACATGTTATTGATAATCTCTTACTGCAAAACTTCCTGATAGTGAGCAGTTGGATTATTTAAAAAAACATGATTTATTACATTGCTCCTTCGGCTAACCCAATACATGCTAATGCGTTGCTGCAGAAAAAATTTTATTTCCCTAATTAAAGATTATCTAGAAATTACAGATGAATTAGAAATGTGTAAGGCTGAAGTATACTTGCAAACTTCTAAATGCTATTCTCTTTATTATAATCCCATTCAATATACGTACATGCTACCTCTTAACCCTAAAACGTATTCTGTAAAAACAAATTTTTTTTGGAAATATTTATTACTTGAAAACCCTTTCTCTGTATGATTTCTTGAACAGAATCATATTGAGAAAATAAGAGCTCACTCAAAAGATGCTTTGCAGCCTGAGAAATGTAGCAGGAAAAAACAAGTTTTCGCATTAAAATGAACTCGAAGCTTCTTTTCTGTTGCAGTTTGCTTTGTTTAATTAAAGTGATACACTATTCATTAAAAAGATATCTACTTTCCTGCAAAATTATATCTGCAAAACCTCCTGTATTAAAATTACACACAAATGATAGACTAAATACCTTCACAACACGTGCACAGAAATTTAAAGAATTTTTTAGATAGATAAAAATTATGAAGATTTCAAAACATCAATTCAAAACTTATACACAATCGCAATGACTGAATATCTGGGAATACTATAAGGCTATAGAATCGTACAATGTAATAGTTTCATTATAAAATTTTAAAATTTGTACTGGAAGAATTAGGATAAAATAAAGGTAATATTGTAACCTGTAAAAAATATTGCTTATTTTCAAAATATTTATAGGAGCAGCACTCGTTTTATAAAATAAAAGCTTTTCCTCAAATGCTAAAAAATTTTTAAAAAAAAAAGATAAAAGTATCAGCGGCAAACACAAAAACAATTAAAGTGAATACTCTCAGGAAACGTTTAAAATAAAAAATAGTCACAGAAAGTAAAGTTGCAGCAAATTTCCAATAAATCAACGCAATATAGAATAGCTACTACTCCACAGCAATCTCGCCCAAAAGTAAATTTTATTAGGGTATACATATAACTGCTACTGCCTTACAAAAGCATACCAAGTTTGTGATATATCTTTTCTTGATTAAGGAAAGAAGATCTGCTAGCTTTTCAGGGCTAAAAATTAGTTATGTATGAAGCAAAATGGAATGCATGAAAATTTCAGGTGTACGTACACAGAGACGTAAGCTTGAAGACGTTCCATCATATGAATAAAAAAACAAAAAAAAGAAACAACATTTCGGTATGCTTGCTTGCAAATAAATTCTGTTACTGAAAAAAAAAGATTCTTGAGCAAAATTCAAACTGAAATCTTCAAAACAAAATTTCTAAACAAGGCAAAATTTTTCCCTTCAGATCTTTTCTCAATGCCACTAGGCATATATGTATATACATTTTCTCCATTTTTCAGAATATATTTCCTTCATAAAAGCTATAATAAAAAAACATCTCTAATACATAAAATAAAGGTACATAAGTACCAAATACATGCACCACAATAAAAAAATAAATCGAGACAAGAGAATTCACTCAAAATAGAATAAAATGTCTTGTGAAGAATAGAGATGATTTTGCATTTTTCCCAATTTGCATGTCACTCTAGCGCATATCCATGCGTTAGAAAAACCAAAAAACAAGCCATAATTTTCTATATACTCAGCAGAATGAATGCAGCAATAGTTTTAATCTTCTCTTCTCTGTCATTTTCGTACACTCTCAAGGAAACTTTTACAAATTTTCTACCATCTATAGAAATAAAATTGCCTTGTAACAAAATAATAAAAACATGAAGAAGGTTACTCCTATTTTTTTAAAAAGAAACTATGTCAGTATTCAAAGTAACAAAATAAACGACTATCTCTTCATTCTCCTTTTCGAATACTCTCTCTTGTTTTCTCTTACCCAAAACGAGTCTCATTCATTTGTAAGGGAGGGGATGTATGCGTAGATAAATACCCTAGCAGCTCATTTGAAATCCACCTTCACAGAAAAAATGGATACACAGTAAAGCATCTACAAAATATAGAATGGGGATATTAGTAAGCAACTAAACAAATTCTACATGCTCACACAATAAAAATCATTCTACAAGTTTCATTTGAGAGATAATAAAACAGAAAAAAGTATTTGAATTTATAAAAATCGTTGCTATAGAAGAATCCTTTCAAACTATTCTATTTTTGAAGGTACCCATGCCAAGACAGTGTACACATCTATATATAGAATAAAGCATACAATCCAATAAACTTTTTCCTTGTAAATACAGTACATAAAAAATAATCACAACACATAATGAATGATCCATCCCTAAACTAAAGAAAATAAAATACTTACTTTGCCGCTTCTTGAGGATCTGCTCCCCTTTGAATAGTGCGTTTAAAATAAGAAGCAAGCTGCAGCAGAAATCACAAAGAGTGTTAACCTACCCTTCTTGCAGATCCTCAGTTTATATGAAATGAAGGTATGAGAGGTATTATAGTGCAGCATCCTATGGAATCTCCAAGAAAAAGTATACAGCAGTAGGTTTGTAAATCTTTAGTTTATATATGAAATAAAGATAAAGTAAGTCGATAACTGCAAGAGTGTTATGAATCTTCAGGAAAGACGATAGAATACGCTTATACTGCAAAACCATGCCCACAAGCTTGAATTTCTCTAATTTACGTATAGTAGCAAACATTTCACACAACGAGAGCATAGCAAATATTTGTTACATACTAGATGACTGCCTTTGAAAATTTTTTCAATAATTTAAATTTTCAAGAATGTTTGTAGAGTGTCTGTTTTTCCTTCAGAAATCATCAGCAATTCTCAAATGAAAACATAGAGAAGTATCTCCAACGTAAAGTGTCAAACACCCCTCACAGTGCATAAACAAGAAATTTCGTAAGAATACGACTAAAGAGAAAACTATATACTCTTTACATGCTTTTACTAATAAATAAAGAAATATATACGCTTTGATTCTGAATTCCTCACAAAAAAGTCATACTTTTTCTTTTCCATTCTAGCAGAAGCAGCACGTTTCAATAGACGTCCAATTCTCTCAAAATATTTCAAAACCAGCAAAAGAAACACTCTATTTTACACATAATGCGCTTTAATCATAAATAAATAAATATTTCAAGTGAAGGTCCATAAATCTCCCATTGCTTAATACAAGACTTAATAAAACAAAAAACGTGTTAATAGCCGTTTTTATTGCTTTTATCAAAATCTTCCTCGCCTATCTATAGCTTATAATCATTACAATATAAAAATGCTCTGAGATAGAGTGAATTTGAAAGTGTGTGAACATCATTTTTGTAATAGAAGATAATCCTTGCTATTTCATGTAACCAAAGAGTTTGTATAGATCAACGGAGATGCCACCAACTCGCAAAACGCATCTCATTTTCTCCACCCCCTCAAACTAGTAGCTGTGCACACACTAGTGGTCCCACCAAAAGTAAAAATAGAGTACGAATTAACCTGTGGAGAACTACTCATTACATTGGATTCATGAGGAGATAGATGATACGTGCTCTGGTAATGAGAGCGCAAAGCATTGGGAAGCTCTGGTATATCCTTTCTGCAGAAAAAAATATATAAAAAGATTTGAAGTACTCCAAGGTAGCAAAATACTAAACATTTTTGAAGAATTTATTCTCTATTTTTATTAGTTATTTTTCACGTAATGAAAAAATGGTAGGACTATCTCAGCCACCTTAAAATGGAATTAGAAAGTTGAGTTTATTTTACAGGAATTTTTTTTTTTAAAAAGAGGATAAAACGCCTTCTAACCTCATAATTTCCATATAATTGAACGTATCTAACATATCGATTTAATTTTATAATTTTTAAACCTCACTTTCTGTTGAAATTTTGTCGATTTTTATTTTCTATTGAAATGAAGATAAACTACCTTTTCTATTATTTTGTAAATCACCTTTTCTTACTAGTATTTTGTAAATCACCTTTTCTTACTAGTATTTTGTATTTGCAAAGAGCAACTGTACCGTATTTCATCAAGAGTGTTGGTAGAAAGTCGTATCAAAGGAATATCTGGCTCATGCATGTAAAGATAATCAGCAGAAGTTTCCTTTTCTCTTTGTTTTACTGTACACTAAAAAAACATTTATTTAAGCATGCATTATCTTATCTTTAGAGAGAGTTATTTCAAAGAAAAGAAGATGAAAAGATTGACAAACACAAAAAATTGTGTGAATATCTGAAAAAACTCAGAGAGCGCATAAACTGCTTCTAAAAAGACTATCCATTAAACCTATTCCACTCTCTCTTTCTCTAGCCATTTCTCCTGTATATACACAGACTAAACCCCTTAGTAAAGATACAGAGTCCAGAAACCTATATTCATTTTCAAAAAATTCCCAGAGAGAGCAAAAATTAAAAATAGGGCAGACTAGAAGGAGTCAAATGAAGACTTATCTTCATAACTATATAAAAATCAATCCATAGCCCCAAAACTGTGGTAAACTCAATCAAAATAAAATAATAAAACAACTTAGAGAAAACTGATAAAATACAGTATGTTTTTAAAGTGCTACACGGAGCATCCTCCCCTCGTCCAAGTTTTAGTAGTTTATGAAAAGAAGTTACAAAGGTGTTTATCGTGTATACTGACTACATAACTATAGTTTTTTTAATTCTGTCCATACTATAGTCATTAAAAGTATTATATATATATATCTCTATATATCCTGTGATTATATATAGCATTACTATATATATATATCTGCATTACTGTATGGACACACACATAAAAGCTAGCAAAACATGTAAGAGAAAACATTTTTACGGCTTCTTCTTCTCATAGTATTTAAGAAATAGCTGAAAAATAACTTCTATGGTACTGAAAAGTCATAAAACAATCCAAATAAAATTGTTTTATTCTTTCACAGAAAATGCACACAAATAAATCTTGAGAGAGAACAAAATGAATCCCTTTAACCAATTTCTATAGTGTACAGTGTATTTTTATTTCCGTCAAAAATCATTCCTATCCATAAAAGAAGGATAGCATTTGTTTAAAAGTAACTCAATTCCAAATTTCAGTGATTTTTCTAGACTAGAAGGCTTGAAAAACAATTTAAATACATTTTTTTACTTTTCTATGGTTTAAATACTGCAAATTAGAGAGGAATCAACACGCATAGCTCTCTTTTAAAAACTTCAATTGCCAAAAATAATCAAGTTTCTCCATGACCATGCATTCCTATTCAAAATAAAAATATAAAAAAAGAAGCTTCCTCCACCTTTTTCTTAGCATCCCATCGCCGTGTCTCCAGAGGGATAAATGCCGCCAGAGAATATAATTGTAATTGACGTGAAATTTCATAACGCATAGCCTCTCGCATAATAGAAATCGAATTTAAATTCTTGATTTCCACCTATAAAAAAAAATATAGATATAGCCTATTCTTAGAGTAAAACTATCATGTAAGTTAATTGATGAGGTTTTAATGACAACACCTGTAAAGTTTAAACGTATGCATATATTTTCATTAGATATCTTTGAGAGTATATAAAAAAGAAGGTGTAAACATTTAGAAAAAAGAATGAAGTAGCCTGCCAATAAGTAAAAATGAAGCCTTAAAAAAACATTAGAAAAAATCGTTCTGAAGGCATTAAAAGAAATTCTTTTTATAGTACATACAGAATGTTTCTCAAAAAAAAATCCAATTTCTTTAAAATCCTTCAGAAAACTTCTTTATAGAGAGATACAAGCATACTTTTGGTCGTATTTCTGCACTTCCTTTTGGGCGGAGAGAAATATTTATATCACAGCGAATGGCCCCTTCTTCCATTTTCCCACTGGAAGCCTCTAACATGCAGGTGGATATATATAGAGAAAGAGAGAAGGCTGTAGATGAGAGAAAGATGGAAAATAACTATTTCTGCACTCAATCATCCCTCATACTAAGCTACCATTTTATAATAATGAATTTCTACATGATTACAGGCTCATTATAAGCATTTTTAAACGTGTAAATCCTTGTAAATAAAGTAAAAACTATGAAATAGAATAGGTGGAGAATGCATGCCTTTTTGGAAACATTTATCAATGTCAGACATTCTGCAAGAAACTAAAAATAAGAACGACTTTATAAGAGAGAAAAATAATAGCAAAAAACGAATCTCGTAGGATAGAGAATACAATAGAATTTGCTGCGAATATAATAAAACATTTTGAAGATCTCAATGTATGCCTCTGTAGGAGGCTGGAATTAGAGGATAACGGGATGTCTTCATGCAAGGAAAAAAAATCATAAAGAAGAAGTAAATAAGATGGCAATTCCATAGAGATATTGCCAATACACTTTAGTAAAGAATAATTCCGTTCATTTTAAGATTTACTAAATCTCTTATCATAAAAAAAATTGAATTACAAATAGAAACATATAGAGGCGATTCGACCACCGTATTTAAAATAAATGAGACTATTTTTCCTTTCACAAAGAATGCAGGTTAATCATGAAGGTAGATAAAACTATCTTACAAAAAATTAAAAATGATAAAGATAGGACTAGAACTACTAATTTATTTATTCATTTTCAGCAAATCATAAGTAACAGCGATAAAATCTGAATACAGAAGACTGTAATCTTCTTACCCAAAAATTGAAAGAGTTTTACCAACTCTTTGACGTAAAGAGAAAGCTCCTCTTCTGTCAAGCTATCAGCCTGGAAAAAAGTGAAATAGCAAGAGTGTTTACACGGTATTTCCTCATCAAGAATAAAATTTTTTCTATCAGAGAGAAATGCATTGAAAGGCGTAGAGAAGTCCTCTATGTATATACTCTTGGGATTCATTCACATTCTTCTAAAACTTCAGAAACGAGGGGGATTTTTCAATCAGATTTGTTCTGTTTCAATGATAATAAACTAAAAATACTGCACAAATAGGAACGATTGCCTAAAAAAAGCTCCATGTGCATAAAATACTTAAAAAATATATATATAAAAAGAAGATAAAAATCAAGAAAAAGGAGAAGAAAGGGAAACGAAGTAGATTTTTACAAACAAAAACTAATGGATGGAAATAAAAAGTAACGAAACGCCTCCAAATTTCCTTACGTCAGAAACAACTTCAACCAAAGGAATTCCTGCACGATTAAAATCCACCAATAGTGCCTCATCCTAAAAACAAGCAGGGAATGCTCCATTAGAGGGAGAGAAATTTTTAAAGATGTGACTGTATAGATGGAATTGGATTCTACGTGTGTTTTGCACCAAAACTATTCTTTCTTGTCATGGTTTCTTCTGTAGATATTTTATCGTTTCTTTTTATCACAAATAGGGTAATAGATCCTCTCATTTTGTACTTTCTTCTACATATTACACTTTTTTAGAAATAAATAAAGAGTTAGACAAGCATCGCGAAAAGTAAGCCACAATGGATGAAACAAAGAGTATACTCAACTCAGAAAACAAATTTGAAGCAATTTTAAGATTTTCATCCCATAAAATTCTTCATAGAGTCGTAATTTCCAAATTTAAAAGGGACTGATTCACTAACTTTATAAGAAATCTTCATGCAATGAAAAATAAATCCTCTTCTTTATAAAATGACACGCTTCTTTCATTACAAACAAACTTTCTTACTCCAAAGGGTCTAAGTACAGAAATTTTCGTTATCTTATTATAAAAGAAAGAACATATAAAAACTATTAAAAGGAATCCTCTTGAAGCAGAAACTCTTTCCAATCAAGATGCAACTTTAAAAAGTAATTTTACTTCATAGACACTTCTTCCAGAATCTTCTTCAAGTTGGAGACATTTTATTTTTATCTTTTTCCCAGTGGGTAAAAAAAGTTCTCCATTTATTCCAAGAGGCCTAATAAATGTTGAAAAAATTGAAAATCAAAGACGTTTGGTTTGTATCCAAAAATGGAAATAACAAGTTTTTATGACAGAAATGTTTCATAATATATTTAAATTTTTTTTATTGGAAGAAGATAATCCTGCCTCTTGGTACCAAAAAAGTAATCCAAGAGTTCTAGGTTTCCTTTAACACCTTTATGAATGTCAATTATACAAAAATTCAATGAAGGTTGCCTCAAACACCTTTATCAATGTCAAAAATAAGAAATTAAAGAAGAAAACGACTTTCTATGTAGGTCTACATACAGTAAAAGAATTCTTCTCCTACAGTAAATGAAATGTGTGTACATCATGCAAAGGTAAGTTACTGGAGTATAGTATCAAGCTTGAAATAAATGGCTACCATCTATAGAGAGAGAAAGCATCCAATTTTATATAAAAAAAAATTCACCTTCGTCGTTATACATATCCGTTTCCTGTAGTATTCTGTTTTAAAAAAAATGTTTGGCCCTACCTCTTTTTTTTTCTTTTTCTTTACAATATTTCTACTGTAACTCAAGTCATTGTGATTAACAAACCAACACTACAGCTGAGAAAATACTATCAATTAATATATTTGAAAAATAAAAAGGATAGGACAAAAAGCAAAAAACTAAATCATTGGATAAGATAAAATCCATAGTGTGCATACTTATTTCGTTTCATCACAGCTCAAGACTAAAATGCCTCCAAGAAAATATATTTACAACATGAAATCAAAGGCTTGATGGATGCAAAAATAATTGTATCCCTACAGAACTCAAAGTAAAGAGAAACTATGAAAGCAGTGTTATAAAAAATAGAGAAGGAGACCTTTGATGCTGCGTAATTTGGTAATTTTTGGGCATATCCGCATAATAATACATCTTTCGATCAAATGATATAGACTGAGCTGTTTTGAAAGTAAAAGCAGAGTAGTAGAAAAAATTCAAATGAGACACCCTTTTAATTATGTTTATCATCCAATAAAAAATTTCCGTCAAATTAAAACTGTTTTAGCCCATCAAAACACATTAAAAGAACCTCCAGCATTTTCATAAGAAATTTCCGTCAAATTAAAAAAATAATTGTAGTGATACGACACTTTCATACTAGATACTATCCTATGGCTCTTTGTAACTCCAATACAGAAACAATTGTACTAAATTTTTGATATTATAACGTTGCAAATCTTAAAGATCGTTTCTCGTTAAAATTCCCTGTTTCTTCCAAGAAATATTGAAATTTTGAATTTGTAAAAATACTATACTGCTGATTTCTCATGAAATAAAGAATCTTTTGCCATGATGTTAAACAAAGCCTCTTACTCTCCTTTATATGTGAGCGAGAGGTGTAGTATATTTGCTTAAGGATTCAGGAAAACAAATTTTTCGAAGAATGCTCAAGAAAAAAAATCTTCCTTCCATGGGAAAATTTCTCCTTCAAACATCCCACCGTCACTTTACTCTGTAGTGCATTTTCAAATCATCGAATACAAAACATGGTATACACTTCTCCCGTTGAATACAAACACACTGGAATACAAAAAATTTCTCTTTCCAAAAATCATGCTTCACTTGGGATAGAGGATATACAAATAAATCTATTATAATGCCGTAAAACATTGAGCCTACGTAAAATAATTGATTCTCCCTTTAAAACGTACCCACGGTGCATTTAAGTGCAAGCGCAGCTTTCACAGCTAAACGCAATGCATGAGAATTCAATTGAGGTAGAGTTCCAGGTTCGCCCATACATATGGGACAGATGTTGACATTCGGTTGAGATGGATCAAAAAGAGTGCTACAAGAACAGAAAGCTTTGCTGAGGGTATTTAGCTGTATATGGGATTCCACGCCGACTAGAGGTTCAAATTCACTAAAGAGGACAGAAAAGGGCAGTTTAAACGTGTGAAAAGAATATTAAAAGGAAATATTTTTATATAGATAACCAGAAATAAAACTGTGGGTACAGGCGCACACCTCTGAGAAAAATAAAATGCTTCAAACGGAATGCACACAACGGGGCACTACTTGAGAGTTTGAGGGTATAATCCTACGCCAAATAAAAATCTCTAGATGCTAAAATGAATGCTGAACCCAAACTCGCTTGTGAGAGCTACTTTATATAAGAAATGAGAAGAATAGTCAATGAATCTAATGCTACACGACGCAATTCGCTGTTACTAGAGCATTCTTGGATGCCATAGAATACAATTGACAGTGGGTTATAATAGAGTGGGCCAAAAGACTGGAGCAAGCGCTGAAAAACCTGCCCCTTCGTTGAGGATAAGCTTACAGCTAGAAGGAATGACAAATCCAGAGATGAATGTGAAAGAATTTCACAAGGATAAGAAAAAATCTATCTCCATCTGTCCCTCTGCGATGCTTAGGTAGGCCAGGTAGAAATTTATAAAGTGCAATAGCATCACCCATGGATTACGACGGTTATCGTATTAAATGCAATTGCATTACCAAATAGTTTTGTAAACGCTCAATATTTTTTTTGGCTTCAATATCATAGAACGCTATAAGGATAAAAAAAGTATTTTGCTTAATTTTTCCACTGCAATGCGTTGCAATGACTCTTTCTGTCTCCCATACTCCACTTTACCTCTCACAATATATGCTTGATGGTTTCTGAGCAAAGTGGGAATCTGTAAACAAAAAGGAAGCTGCAAAAAGTCTAGGCTGGTTTGGAATATTCAAATGCCCATACTGACTGTATTTTATCCAGCATGGACTAAAAAATATGAAGAGGCATACTGATTTGCATATACTTGACGAAATGACTAATACAAATTTGGGAAGCATTGCACTTTCATTGCATTCATGCACAGTAATTACTTGATGAGCTACTTCCACTAAGTTTACTGCGAATTCTTAAACACCTTCCCAAATGGCGCTGAGCACATGCGAAAGCCGATGGAGCCACTTTTTTAGCCGAATGTGTTGTAATACACAATACGTTTCCGTAGTTTGCACTTCCCCATTGTACATATATCAAAAAGGCAATGGAAACAATGCTAGACCACCAATGCATACTTCACAGGCTGCTATTTAGCTGCTTTTAAAAAGTCCACTTAAAAGATGCATGAAAAATGGTATGAGAGTCTAACGTAACAACTTGAGGAGTTGTTCGAAAGTGTTTGGTTGCTGTGGCACATTCTCCTTGGTTCCACAATTTACCACCAACCTCCATTTAAATGTTGCAATTGAATGTAAACGTGCTTCTTCCTCTCAACACCAGTTGTACACCAATTAGGCTACTTTGGTTTCATGCGATAAGAGAGGAGATGAGATCCCGCGAGGGACTTTAGTACAAAAGAATTTTTAACACTCTTCAGTATCCAAACTATTTCATTCTTTTATTGAATTAACATTGCAGATTTTTCGAGAAGGAATAAGATCCAAGCAGTCTCTTACAGCGACTCATGTGGTAAAATCAAAGGGTTTGAACAAGCATTTCAGTTTTAAATTATATAGTAGGTCTTTGGCATAGAAGGGGAGGAAGAAAGAGGAATGCGACAATTTCAAGCATATGAAATTTTCGCCATAATCACCGCATACGGTTTCACTAAGGAGGAATAATTTTACGGCAATTCTAGCAGTACGCTTAGCGAACTATCTTTCTGGTCTTCTTGCTCTTTTAACTTATCTCACAAAAGTTATGATCATGCTTTTAAAATGGTGACTTAGCAAATTTCCATTGTAATGGTAGTCTTATAGTATGTGTTTACCGTTTTTTCAAGTGTGAAGGAGGATTGCACTGGAAAATGTATTTTCCGGCACTTTGCGTGATATTATCTACCGCAACCATTATTCAAAAAGAAGAAGTTTTTCAATCTATCAATGCTGCTTCTTGTTAATTTTTCTGTAGACCTCACCTTTTCTGTAAACCAATTTTCTTTATTATTTACTCTGTTCCTAAAGTACAACATTCGCGAGCAATATTATGAAAGCGCACTCATGCGCAGCAGCTACATGGAAAACTCCAATAATTTGAGCATACAGATATATTTTGCATGGCTTTCTTAAGAAATTTTGGTAGACCCTACACAACCTAAATGTAACTCCTCCAATAGATTTAACTTCGCATTATCACTAAATTCTCTTCACGGGAATAATCCAACAACCAAAGTAAAAGAGACAAGTATGTACAAAAGTTTGCTCCTATTTTAGACCATGCGTTGAGAATGACACTTCGATATATTTTAGAAATGAAAATAAAAATGTTATCACGTCTGAGTTATTATAAAAAGTAAATGGGGACCCGTAAGTTTGAAAATTCAGCAGCATCTGAACATTTGCGGCAAAGACTACTTTTCTTTCAAGAAATAGAAGAATGTTAACGAAGGAACGCTACTCCATTTCTTAATGCTTTATAATAGCTAGGAGAACTTTTAATCAGAGAGTCACTCGCCATTATCATATAAATCTGGAGTTGAGCAAAGGTGCGAATGGCAAACTTGAAATGGGGTGTGAAAAAGAAAACAATTCAAAAAAATTATTACGCAGGTTGTATATGAAATAAAGTATTATTTTTGGCCGCTTCAGAACAAAAAATCGGTAACATCTGTACGCTGCTTAATTTTAACAGTAACGTTTTGCAGTAATGGGAAAACTGAACTACACATTTATACTATTCGATTCGTAACTAAAGAATGCTACTTTTCTCAAATCTTTTGCGGCATTAACGCAGAACAATTTAAGTTTTTGAAGAAAGAGGAGAGATATTCAGTTTATTTTTTAAATGCAATAGTAATTCAGCATCTTTTAGGAGTTTTCGGCGTTTCTCCCTGTATCTTTCAGGTGAAGCACCAGCAGGGTATGCTTCCAATGTTCGACCATCTTGACCTGTTCCACTTGAATCAACGGATAATCGCATTGGACGATCATCTGCGTAATACTCAATTTGCGCATGATCTGCTAGCCAATCCAAAACGGCTTCAGATTCTTTTACCATGTGAAGCTGCTCTGTCAGATGAGAGAGCTTTGCCATTGGTACCTATGCATAAGATGAGTCAATGCTAACATTTAATAAAGCATTTCAACGCTCACATTTGAGCGATGGTCACAGACTATCAATTTTAAGCACCAAAAACAACATGTTCTTATCATACTTCAGAAGTAAAAAACAGGTTTCACACAAAAGCATATTCTGGTTTAAACATAAAGTTAGACACATTCCTAAACTTAAAGCATAGGTTAGCACCAAGAGAGCTGCGCAAAAAATAAAATTACAGAGCACTAGGCACGTAGTAGGTTGTGCTCAACTCTTCACAGAAACACTATCAAAAACCGTTGCTCACCTTAGATTTGATCATAAGCAAATCCTTCATAATATTTACTTCATCTACTGTAATACCTTCGCGTTGCCGAATTTCCTGAGAAAACAGAAATTATTAAACGCAAATTGACCAACCATTTTTTTATTTTCTTTCAAAATTAAATCTTTTAGTAAATATATAATCAAGTTTCTGCAAAGTAAACATTAATACATTTTTCCAAAAAAATATAAAAAAGCTATCATTTACAGGCGCTAGTCCTCTTCAATTACAGAAACAAAATGTTTAGGCACTTGATCTTGTTTAGAAAGATTCGAGTGCTCAAAGTAATCTTATTTAAAAGTATTTTCAACAAGAATAAACTTTCTTTAGACGTTTGAATACACTTTATTGTTCTGCAATCTATGTTTCGCTATTGTTGCATTACAATTTTCATCCTTTTGCAAGACCGTTTCCATCCATAGTTTCGTTCTATCACTCTCTATATTTAATATTTGAATAGCTCTCAAAGAATTGTTTCCATTACAAAAAATCTTGGATTCAAATTCATAATTCTCTGAATTCACAACTTATCACAGACTCGCATAGCAAAAGACATCTTCAAATGCTGTTCAATCGATTTTTTAGCAGATTCTTTCCAGTTTTGGTAAGCTGATTCACTTAAAGAATCACTGACATCGACACCCATCACTTGCTTTCGTTCCAATTGATCATTCCAAAAATGCCTGCAACGTTCTTCTAGAAGAGTTTCTACAAAAGCACACAACTATTAACTATTGAAAAATCTACCTTAAGTATTCTGACAGAAAAAAGGAGCTACTATACAAATAGTCTACATAATTTAAAGGCTACTTCTGATTGAAAGAAAATAATATCTCATGCTTTTTAAAGCGCTACTAAGATTTATTATTTTGCTATGAAAAATCTAAAGGGAGATTTCATTTTTCACTGTTCTGCTTTTTTTGAACTCGTTCCTTCGGTTAGATTCAAACACATTTCATCTCATTAAGGAGTTCTCTGATAGAGTCACTCTTTCTGCACGTTCTTACGCTGTTCTACCTAGCGAGAAGAACTAAACATTACCAATCGGTAAATTTAAAGTGCACATATAGTATTACTATAATCCATTGAACGAGAGTCCATTTAGGTAGTGAATTTAATAAAGAATACAAGCACTTGCATCAACGCTGTAATAACTCTACCTGGAAAATCAATTTTAACACATCCATCCAGAGCTCTCTCGGCTGCCCCCCTTCGAGCTTTCTGGCAATTCTGTTCCATTTCTTCCTGAGCTCCTTTTTCAAGTTCCGCTCGAACTTCATCCCTTGTTTGATTACACAATTTAATAAAGAAAGAATCTGCCAGGAAACATATACGTGTATGCATAATCAGAGAACAAATATCCCCCCTTATTTTCTCGAAGATAAACCGTTCAAAAAAATCTATGCGTACTCTCAAAAGTACATACTGGCACACTACCAAGATACAAATCGGTGGAAAATTTATCTATTTTATCTACAATTATTGAACGAATACGATTAGATTTTTCAAGAATTTCATCAAATCGACAAAAATTACTCGAGTATCTTGATTATGCAATTAACAGCGTTAAAAAATTTACCATCCAAAGTAGGGTGTATACGATTTTTCACGGCGATACATTCAACGAGTAAAACTATCTTCAAATCAGGAATAGCAGGAGCAGCTTGGTTACTTTTGAATACTTCCGTAAGAACTGAGTGCAACAGCTGCCTCTCTTTTTCCTCATCACGGGTGAGAGTACGCTTTTGATCTGAATGAAATAGGGCATCATTTAATAGAGTTTCCACAGCCGCTTTATTTGAAGATTCATTCTTTGCAGGAGGCCAGTCTACAGAAATAAAACGTTCCTCTCCAGCAGAGATGTCCAGAAGGCCTTCACAAAGACCGGGAGGATTCCTAGATGCAGTGAAAGGAGGAATGCATTAAAACAATATTTTTTGAAAAAAACAAAGGGTAGGAAATATATCTCAAAACACGCAGTCGAGTACCATCGTCGCTGATTTCCAAGATTCATATTTGAAACGTTATAAAATAGTCTAGGCTACGAAATCGTAAAACATTTTTACAAAAATATGTATTTTCTCTAAACAAACTACAGAAAAGCGAATGATATACACTGCTTTGGATGGAAATCTGGTTTATTTTCTTCTCCAGCATTTAGCCATACTTTTACTAATACCAGTACTGTTCCATGATTACGTCTTGGGTGTTGTTAAGTAGTTCAAATTCCTCCAATTTATCGCCAGCTGTGTCGTCAAACTGCCTTTTATAAACCTCTTTTATGCGGATACTGACAATGTCATCCCATTGTGCTGGTTTGGTTAGACTGGTGCGACCAATAGTAGCATAACGACTCCTAGAAGGGAATTTAAAATCATGGAATTGAATAAGTTCGTAAGAGATTCAAAAGAATAAAAAGCTAGCTTTTAACTGCTCTTGAGCGGTCAAAAAAATGCAGCATATGAAACGCATCCATTTTCCAACGAAATAGCAAAGCAGATATGCATGCATTTGAATCTGAAATGCTTTGCAGTTTGTGACTACGAGGAAGCATACTCATGCCCCTTCCAGGAAGCAAATTTGAACCATTAACGCTACCTGGTTTTACAGCAACAAAAGGGCCTATCTCTAACAAAATTGTTTTATTTATACTCTTACAAAAATGATTCCCTATGAATGACATCTTCCACCTTTTATAATTTCTTTTCCTTGTGTGAGAGATATAAGACGTACGCTAAATCTGCAATAGTTAAATTCCACATCAGATCCTTAGGATAGGGAGGGGTTGGTACACACAGCTGCATGGAAGAACACTTTAAAAACTATTTGTACAAAAAGTTACTGTGGAAATTCATTGAAAAAATTCTTAGCTATATACAGATGTAGGATTTACTCCTTGTACACTGCCTACAGACTTAGAAACATAAACTATTATCAGACACATATATGTAGCAAACACAAGGCTGAAAAATAAATAAATAAAGTAGCTTGCGCATTTGCAAGCAAAGGGGTGGTAAAAATGAATGCTCTCTGTTTTGTTGTACAAAGAGCGAAGCGAGCGTACCTTCAAACCAATGTAAGGCTTAACAAATTGAACTTCTGGCCATATTTCTAGATAGACTTCTAATTTGAAAGGTGCATCCGGAGTGTAAGTGTCGATAAGCGTCTCTGCTGGCTGAATTAAAAAAAATTGAAACATTCAAACGCACTGCAAGATCTTCAAAAAAAATATATTCTCCCATTCAGGCTAGAAATAGAATGTTGCTATAAAAATTTCATTAAAAGCCTTCCCATTGATGCAAGAGTTTTTATTCTAGCCACATTGTGGGCCCGATATACGTAGGATATAACAGCAAGAAGAGAAACAGACTTCACTACAGTCAAAGATAAACTTTTAAATCAAAATGACTGGCCCTTGCTAATCGCTTCACACAAAGGCATGATTTTATACCTGCACTAGCTTCGCCTTTCCTATAACTCTCAAACCCGCATTTTTTACTGCTTCTGGAATAACAGTATTGGCCATATATTGCACTGCTTCTAGCTTGCAATGCGCCAGTTTTTTGCCTTGCAGTGAGGCAGCAGTATCATGCTCAAGCCTTTTATATTTGTTTTTTGCTCTTAAAGTGCCATCAGAATGCATTTTACGTACTGCCAAGTCCCAATACTAAAAATAAAATAACTAACAATAGGTTTCTGTTGTAAATATGAATAGAAAATATTTTTTATCCTATACCATCGCTTGTAGAACCGTTCGCTCTATATTTTACAAGCGAATGGGCACATAAGACAGTAGAAGATCAAATATCTTCTTTTCAAATGTAACAACTAGACTTTATCTGCTTGCTAAACCAATCTAGAAGATGTACAATCAAACTACTAATGTAACTCGTAAAAGCATTTCTATATATTTAATTCACAAAAAATTTGCAATTTAAATAACATATTAAATATAGGATATATATGAATTTATTGAGCTCTTCAAAAATTGCTCTAATATTTTCTTAGACTTAAGCGACCTATCATTGATAAAACCTGAATTCCTACGAAATCATGACAAAGATTTCAGTTTTTCACATACAAAATAGTATGGGGATTACTTCCGTATGATCTAATAGTAAGACAAAAAAGCTTTTTTGTCGGTACGCTTAAAACTATGCTCAGCTGCAAAGCAACATTTTTAATATAAAAATAAAGCGTTCTTTCAAATAAATATGATTGATCCAGTTTTAAGTTTTCACAACTAGAACAAGGAATTTATTATAAAATTTTAACCAATTGTTTTATATTTTAACATAAAAAAAAATTTAGGGTGCTAAAGAAACACAAGGAATGTCATACAAAATACTGAAGTCACCTTCTGGGAAACCTCCACTGGAATTCGAAGCGTCAAGAGAACCTTGGATTTGGATAACTTTTCAATGGATACATCGTAATTAGACAAATTCTCCCAGTTACCAAAAGAAATGCTATCGGTTTGAGGAGCTGCATTCACTTTTGACTATGCAAAATTTTTTAAAAACAATAATTATTTCTGTTTAAAGAACACTTTCCATTAACAGATAGTTGCAGCAAAGCAAAAAACACATCTCTGTCAAAGCAGATTGTCGTCAGAATTAACCCTTACAAAGAAAATGACGTTTTAGCATTTCAATGTATACTCTTCGTTTAATTAGATTAGTAAAGCAAATACAAAATAGTGATTGCTAAGTTCACCATTGCTTTTGTCACGCCCGGAAACCATTGTCTTCTTGAAGTGCGATATATGTAGGGATTTTTCCTATACTCAAAAAACACATTTTCAGGTTAGTAACAGAAAATTCTACGGAAGCCAAGCGATTGCAAGTTTAAAAAGTCCAAGTCGTCACGATTCGTCGAAATTGTGTATAAATCTTTCAATCGAACTATTTTAACTTCATTGAATAAACGATTTTGCACCTGTCTCTCCTCAATGAGCATTTATCGGAAATAATGGTCCCAAGTTGAGTAGCACTTGCACGAGTAAAAATTTCTCCGGTTTCGGAGAGCCGTACAATTAGATGAGGAAAATATTTCCATTGTGACCATCGAGTTACACTACTCCCTAAAGGAGCTATTAGACCGTAAGCGGTGCCTGAATTATCCCCTGCAAAAATATCTCATATGGACAATGTGCATATGCAATAATCGAATGCAGCAATAGGTTAAATCTAATGGAAAAAACGATTCCGCTCCAGTCTAAACATATTAAAAAGAACTATTTCCCAAGAAGAAACAAATATCAAATATGCTAGCATAAACATGAAATGGTTCATACAAAACAGAACGACTATTTAGGAGAGAGTATCCGTAGAACTAGTATCAATAGCAAGCACTACGCATAATTTCCATTTTTTGAAGAGGACAATACATTTCTAGTGAAGTTACGCTTTCAGAAAAAAGCGAGATTCCTTAAGCATTACAAACGTAAGTGCTCTATCATTACAAACGCCAGTGCTCTATCATTACAAATGCAAGTGCTCTATCATTACAAACACAAGTGCTTTATCATTACGTCCACACACATGAAAGTTCTTACTTTCCACATTCAAGCTGGGATATAATGGTTGGATTCGGTTAACGAAAGCTACCACTTGTAGATGATGCGTGCTTGGCAATACGAAAGTTGAAAAAGCTACATATATTTGTATCAAAGGAATAAACAACCTCCAACTACGGCGCGGCATGACGCGAACATTCAAAAAAGTTTCAGAATAAATGATGCGACGCCACCCTTGAATAAACGGAAGATTACAGGATACTTTGAAGAAACGGTAGGCAAAAATCGCACCGTTATGTGGAGTGAAGAACCATTGTAGCAGCAGATAATTTATTTTCCGTTGATATCGAAGGATCCAAAATATTGCACGGAGGCATCTTCTACATTACAAACATGGTAAAAATTGCAACGAGTTACGAGAATAATGCGTGCTGACATTAGTATAGTCTTTTTATTGTCCTTCAACTTATGTTCTTCAATGAAGAAAATAATACAGCACGAGCATCAAGAAATACCAAAGTGCTCCTTTACATTCTCGTAGAATTATCCTACAGTCATACGCCTTAAGGTGCATTTGGTTGCTCTAACTTTATTAATGGATATTTCAATTTAGATGGCAAAAGAATCCTAGGTATTCCTTGTTCAAGCATTGATTATCACTCGATTTCTTAAGGGGCTGGGGCAGGCTTCTTAGCAGCATGATTCGGTTGACTGTATAAGCAAGCAATTAGTCTCCGCAACGCTTTCTAGCCATTTCGAAAGGTCATTGCCGAAGCCAAAAGTTTCATGCCGCAATCTGCAAAAAGCAATCATTGCTCAAAACTGTCTCGGCATGTAATGGCGATTCATTTTGAAGAAAAAAGCAGGTTTTTTCCATTACAGCTTTTCTTTAAATGGAATATTCCATACACAATAAGTGATCAGATGCAGTAATTCGTCATGAAATTGTGCTAAATTGACGACAATTTTAGTAAAACTAGCGTCTAAAAATAAAAATAATACAGTCGTTTATAAAAGAATAAAGCGAGAGACAATTTTAGTACAATGCTCCATCCTTACTCGTCGATCATTTTTTTACGAGCTGTAATGAAAACAATTCATCATTAGAGGTTTTTCATACAGAATTTTCGGATTTTTCTTACTTCAATGCGATATTACTACTTGGTAGAGTCTCCTGGTGGGTAGTTAAAATACACTGTACGTACATTATTATAGCAAACAAAAAAATCAAGCCGGAAGTTCCCGAATTTTTCTTTCTGGAAACTAGATGGAAAATACATTAATTTGTATTAGCCGCCTATTTGACATGCAGAAATAACAATTACCATCATCTCTCTCAAAATTCTCCGTATTGCAGCTTACATTTTGTATTTGCAATTGCGTAGTGTTTTTCAGAAATGATTCGCAAGAACAACTATTCTACCAGGATTAGCGGATTATTCCGTTTATTCTACTACTTAGTAATTTTGAGAATTCATTTAAGCACAAACGTTGCCGTAACGGGTAATGAACAATTATGCAACGAAATCTAGCTCCTTAAAAGCTTTTCCAACCACACTGTCTTCGCTGTTTTATTTCAGAACCGACATTATCGCTCCCCCAATTGATGGAAACTAGTATGGCCGCTCAGAAATCCGCACTTGATACATTGAATGGAGAGATTCAAAAGTATGTAGTTGTATTTGTATAATCATAACACATACTGAATTAAATTATATACACCGTATTATGGGGGAAATAATTGGTTTAGTTTAAATCAACTCATGAAAAAAAATGAGGACATAAAGCACACGATGGAGAAAGAAGTGGAAGAAGAACATGATCCAAATGCATTGCATCTAACTATTCGTAACCTCAAAGCATTGCACAAATGCACAATAATATCATAATATCAATGTGCACTACCCAGGATATCCCGGAATGGAAGCGAAAGAACCAATGCAAGTGGCAAAAACTCCAACTAACGAGGATAAAAAAGGTGCAGTTTCAACGAAATGGATGAATTACTACCTGTATTTATCGTTTCAAAACATAAAAAAATGAAGAGCCCACTAAGAATATCAAGACGCCATTATTGATAATTGTTCAGCGAGTATGTCACTAATTTTTCAAATTATTTACATGCGAATTCTACGGCACTCTACCATCCCTTTGCAGAAAAACTATGACGATGTTTTGGGTTAGTGAATTCCATTTCAATCCCCGGCAAATAATCAGATCACGGTGAAATTGTAGATAAAATGATAAGTGAAGCCGAGGAAGAAGGGACAGAAGGTTAGCACCTACAAAACTGCATTAACTATACTAAAAGTATTTGTTATGCGCGCAGCGAATCGCAACGTTAACAGCGATCGAGAAGCAATTAGTTCTCCAGAGCATCGAATGGATCTACTTTTTGAAGTGAGCTTGCTACTCAAAGTATGATTGATTTTGTGCAGATGTAACGCGGAACTTGGTTGCAGCGACTGAAAGACGCCGAGTCACATGTTGCATTTTACAAATCCGACGAAAATGAAATGAAATATGTTAGTTGCGTGGCATTACATTTTGCAAACTGATAAATACCTGCACATTGAGCTTCTAGATTTCTCAAAAAGAACCAAATACTTTCTTCGGTACGTTTTCCCTGTAATTTGCAATGCATTCTAAAAAATCTGCTCTCTTGAATTTATATCAAAAAAGGCAACATGAAAGCAAAATGGCATGTTAGTAAACAATAACTCTTGTTCATTTTTCCTGTTCAAACTGTTTGGGTAATCCTCGCAGAATTTACGACACTAAACACAATTCAGTCACATTTATCCGATGAGAAGGTGCTAGTAATATGAGCAACTCATGTATTCTTCAGAAAGCTCACTTTTAGATACTATTATATTCCCAACCGTTTTCCCGCTTCTTCTTCCCGTTGTAAAGATTTATTCAGCGCAACGTTATGAGTAGCTGCTTCAGTCAGTATAATGGTAGAGAGTAGCATTAAAAAATTGAAGAAGGAGTTTCCTATCGTACACGACCGCATGCATGAGAAAGAGCGTACGTTGCGAAATCAAAACTAATACTGAAGCAAACAATTTCATATTTCTCTTGGCTCGACGTCGAGCTGACCTTGTCAACTTGTAAAACTCTGCTGAAATAGTCATTAAGAGTAGGAAAAGAGAATGTAAAAGCACAAAGAAAAAGAAGAACGCATACCAAGACTAAATATTTAGTTAAGAGTACATGTGCATCGGCTGTAAGGCGGAAATTGTTGCCAGCTTGAATAATCATCAATCACAAAATGCTCAGCCAGAACGATTAAACGGCCTGATCAACTAAGGCCTACCACGATGAATAACTCTGTCACTAGCCTACGTACCTCCTTACACAATCATGCTATGGAACTGTAAATCGATTTCACAGGTACAAACTATATTCAAAATATAACCACAACAAATCCCATCGCGGTTACTAAGATAATACCTAGATCATGGATCGACGTTTTATAAGAATGGCGTGCGTCCATAACAACGCATTTTCGGCAGAGACGCGATGCAGACGCTTACACTCATTATTGTACTGTATGAAAATGGCTACTATAGCAATGATATGATCGTAAAGTCACACAAATATAAGAGAAAGATGGAAACTCGCTAAAGGAATTTCATGTTACACAATAGAAAGGTAGGTAGGTTCGCCGCAGGTAAGAGCTATATCTGTGATGGTCACGTCCTTGCATTTGCAGCGGCGGTCTTTTTCTTCTCCGCTGGTTTGAGAATCTGAACAGAGAAAACGCTAGATTAAGTAAGCTGTGATTCCTATTGCTGCAGGAGGCTTAATAAAACAGACCTGGAATGAGCACATAAGTGCTTCGTCCACACTCATCATAGCTCCCGCGTTGTCAAATTCACCACAGTAATTTGGGGCACTAAATAAGGTAACAAGCTGACGACTTGCAAAAAATTCATAACCGTCTTCGACGACCTAGAAATCCAAGGAAAAACTAGAGCAGGTTACATTGAGCTTGAATTACCCTAGCAGATACGCTAAATATACTCAAAAAATACCTGATGCGCTCTACAAATCAAATCCAAATCATGCTTCCGAAGAAAACTAGCAACTATATCGTTGCCAAATGTGTAGGATACTCCGCGATCATTTTCACCCCATCCAGACATATCTTTTTCAGGATCACTCCACAACAAATCACAAAGTAAGCCTAAAAATTTAAGGAGCATGGGGATAAATGTGAAGACAAAGAAATCTATGCTGTCTTTTGTAGTATATCAAAGTTGGATTATAAGCATTGCAATAAAAAGCAAACAATACACGTAAAACAAGTACTACTAGTTAAGCAAGGAATACAGCTACGAATACCTTACCTGTGTCAGGAACATCTGTGGGTCGTGCTATTTGTCGAACCTGGTCCATAGAATTTAGCTCGGGGGAAAGCCCACCGTGCATGCATAAGATTTTTTCATCAATAATCGCAGCGACCGGTAGACAGTTAAAACAGTCTGTGAATGTTTTCCACACTTTAACACTGTAGCGTCTTTTGCCTAAAGCGACAAGAATGGAAGAATTTGTAACTCACTGAATGAAGGAAACAAATACAGATGAATTGCTTTCAATTTCATTTCGACATAACCATGCTACAGGTTGCAAGAAAATCAGAAATAATAAAGAGAGATCAAGATTAAGCAAGCACAGCACATCAAAAATGTCCCAATTGTACGACATGATAAGTTGCTAAAATACAATGTCGTTTCTATTCAGTAAATCGGACTCACATTCATCATAAAATCCATAAATTCGATTGATAGAGGCACATTCATGATTTCCTCTCAAAAGGAAAAAGTTCTCGGGATATTTTATTTTATAAGCTAAAAGGAGGCAGATTGTCTCAAGACTCTGCTTTCCTCTGTCAACGTAGTCTCCAAGAAATAAGTAATTAGCTTTCGGGGGGAATCCTCCATATTCGAAAAGTCGCAGGAGATCATAATATTGCCCATGAATGTCACCACATATCTTAATAGGGGCAACTAGTTCCAGCAGAATTGGCTGGCGCTGAAAAATATCGCGTGAACGATGACATAACATGCGAACATCGCTTTCCGTGAGTTGTACAGGTTTCCCAGGTCGACTCCCACGTACTTCCAGAAGCTTTCCAATAATTCCTTCTATTGTACTCGTTTCAGTACTGGCTCCCGCCATGATATAAGTACAAAGCAAGCTCAGCTATTCCCCTAGCATTGAAATCCGCTATTCAGAAGGCATAGTGAGGAGAGAAGCCACATCGAACAACATTTACTAAAGGAGATCCTCCACTAGAAAAAATTCAACTCGAATAATAATACTAGCCACGTTTTCAGTTGAGCAATTGAAGAATCTCTCTGAATACATAGGTCTCCAATACTAAAAAGAAAAATTTGATTGCAGCCGTATTCACTTTTCGCTTTACATATGAGGAAAAACCCGAAAGTAGCTTATTCTTTCCCTGAATATAAACAGAAAATATTTATCCTCTAAAAATTAGAATGGGTTGCATACATCAATCTCAATTTCCCTTATAAGGGCATTCATTGGAGAGCAACGCTATCCCCTACTTAGTCTTGACAAATGCATATCTTAAACAGCAACCAGCAAAGCGTACAATTCTAAACGCAGAGAATTAGTCTATGATTTAAAAAATGTGAAAAGCAATTACAGATTGGAATATATCCAGCATACATCCAAAAAGTTGGATACTCATGAGGATTGCATAGAGTTGAGCGCGGTTTCTCGGAAAGAAGAGTTTTCTAGACACCGATAAACTAAGCTAATGGTAAAAATGCATGATTACTCTAAGAATTTCCATTATCGAAAGATATTTTGATTCAACCAAAAGTTGCAAGAGAAATCGAGTTTTTTTATTCTCTTAAAGTCTACACTAATAATGCCGACAAAAAAAAACGTTAGGCTAACTTAAAACTTACAGCAAGAGCAAGGGATACAATTCTCTCCAACTTCGCGATCCCCACAAAAGAAAAAGGATAGTCTGTCAAAAAATCACCGCTGCATGTAAAAGAAACTGCAAAACAAAGAAAGCGTTCCAAATCACGTTTTTTGACGGGTAAGAAAAACTAAAAAATAAAGCAAAGCGTTACGAAAAATGATCTCTACAAAGTTAAGAATGGTAGGCAGCCACATATGTCTAATTTATACAAAGAAGTATTGAAAAGTTGATAAAAAAGAAATGTACAATTATAACGTGAATTGATAGAATCGTTTACAATTATATTCGAACCCATCATGTAATTAGCCGAGAACTATTCTGTCATGTCACAATTAAGAAAAATCCATCTAACCATTGCTCATGGTTAGTATGATGGTAGTAGTAGAAGCTTTTCTCAATGAAATTTAGAAGGAGCAATAGAATGGCTTTTTCAATATCCTTTTTCCAAAAAAAGCTGATTATTGCCCATAAAATTCCACAATATGAGGACAAAACGGCGATGAAAGGAATAATATAGAGGAGTTGCCACGAATACACTCTTGCATCGAGAAATACACACAATGCAGCCTTATTGGTACATCCATAACTTTTTTAATCTAAAAGTTGATCTAGAAACGATCACGTGAGGGAGAAACTGTGAATGAAAAATCTTGAATACAAGCAAATTACGAGACTACAATATGAATTTAGAAGAAAGTTTTGTCTGTGTGTACTGACACCAAAAAAGTTAAATAATGCTTCGGAACTTTGACTTTATACTACGCAATGCGGCAGAACATTCAGCTTTTCCAAAATTATCCTAAAGTTGACTAATACACGCTCACCTTCTACTTCGTAGCGAGGTCCAGCACTTCATAAACAAGGGAAAATCCTTCTGAAAAAGGAGTCTGCCAAAGCAGAGATAAGCCAAACCAGTGGATAAGAGAGTTTGGGTACTGAGAGGAAATGGAATCAGACAAATTTTTGAAATGAAATATCTTCAGCAGACAGAGGAAATTAGCACCACAAAGAAACACGGTATAACGCAACAATTGGAAAAGTTTCAAATGCAGAAGGGTCTCTTGAAGAGTGAGACTCAGACAATCAAAGGAGACATACAAGGAGCAGCAAATTGCGGATACATTTAGGACATGAATAGATTACTTCACTATTTTTAATATTAATCAGTCTTTCTTTCGGTTGTTCGGCCGCGCTAATTCATGTAGACCTGACATGCTAAAGTTTCATAGCCTAATAAAATTTTGGAGAGCATACCACAAGAATGAAACGGTAAAAGTGGGTAACCAACGTAGCAGGGTTCTATAAGCACCAACGAAAACGTGTGGATAGGAGTGTGATGCAACGGAAAAGAGTGAGCAAGGGAACAATCAGCGGAAGAAATAGAAAGCAAAAATTACGGCAAAAAGAATAGCCAACAAGTCGGTGTTAGAGTTTCGAAATAAGAATTTTGCATCCCGTTGTGGAGAAGAGAGGAGTGATTTGGAAATGCGAGGAATTACTTGTGTAAAAACGAGACTCCCCACCGTGAAAATGGAAGAATGGGCATCAAGTATTTTCGTAATCTCCAACTAACAACTTGTACCTCAAATACGGCGTGCAAAGAATTCCTGGGGTCATTTTACCCCGTTACCCAGTGTATCGGGGAAGGCTTAAAAGTAGTACTAGTGAGGTGTCATGGAGCGGAAGGGTTTCTTAAGTCGGCGTAGGGATCATTTCTGGGTTTCACACAGGAAATTCACGAGGATGAAAAAGAAATAACAGTACTTTTTCTATTTTGAGCATCCTTTAGAAAAGAATGAACATGAAAATAATAATATGGAAATGTAGGAGACTGACAGTGTGTGACATGTATGGATTATAGCGTACAGACTCGTTCAGTTTGCACACAAGTTACGAAGCAAGGTAGGTTAATCAGGTCGATACTGTCTTTGAGGCTTGGTTGTATAACGAAGTCATTTTCCCCTTAAATTCTACAACCAAAAGGGAGATTTTTCTCTTACATTTGATAAAGATTTGTAACGAATGAACAGTTCACGCAGAAATAAATTAACTACTTACTGAGAATATTACAAAATTTCAAGTATAATTGTCTTGAATCTTGCTCAAAATGTTATCTAGCTAAAACCGTTTTCATTACGTCAGGCATGCGATAGCAAAGCAAGACTATGTAACTATGTTATAACTAAAAGACTTAGCCGGCTGCGTATCACACAAAACAACAACAATAAGTACTTTTGCATTACAATGTGTAAGCTTGGGCAAGGCATGAAATAGTATTTTTCATCCTGTACTAATTCAACTTTTACATCATCTCATACTAAATCATCACAAATTTTGAAAGGAAATAATCTACATCAATTTGATTGTACTTATCTGCCACTGAGAAAAAAATACTTTATGTTTACAAATTTACTTCTCCCGTAATATATTAGCTTGAACATCATTATTCAAGTCGTCAAAATGCTTTCATATAGAAGTTAATTGGTACTGCGATTAAAAGGAGTCTTCTTTCATATTAATAACAGACGCGTGATTAGCATATTAGAAGCACAAAAATGGAAGCACTTTCTGAGAGCAATTCAATGCCTTAGCAAGGAAAGGTAATACAAAAGTGAAGAGATGGTAGGATTTAAACGTTTTATCCTTTATTTTTATTCCTCTTAATTCTGCATATTAAAATCGTATATTTCTGTATAAAGGCATTTCGTATATCTATAAACTACTTTTTATTGAATCGCATCGAATGCATCCCTTATAATTTTGAATTTGTTCCAAATATTAGTTTTTTAAACGCTCTCATTATTAATTCCGTCTCTATACAACGGTTTTGTTGCATCCAGTGTATATGAAAGCGTCAGTACAACAATTTTTCCATGATTCCACTTGTTTTCTTATGCTGCTCTATTGAGATGGGAAGATTGTAGCTATAGAAAACGTATGATAGATATTTTTATCGATGTGCTGTAGCTGTGTTTGCATTTCGCAATATACAGAAGGGGAATATAACTTTTTCTCGCCCCCTTTTGAAACATTCAAATACTATGTATGAATAAAAAACAAAAGAGATACATGATGTGCCGTGGATACATGGCAAGTCATAGTCTGCTATAGAGGTAAATTTTTTTTCTTCTAGTTTTTGTTTGGCAATAAAAAAAAAATAAAGTTGCCTATCTCTCTACACAAATATACGAACTAAAATAGCGATATCAATATAAGAGAATATTTGAATTGATATCATAATGCAGGGAAATTGACGAATTGTGTTGCTTCTAATAGTTGCAAAAGTACGCATTAGAGATATGAATATCCTTAGTTGTGAATGGTAGATAATGAAACTCTGCTTACGCTAGCTAGGTTATAGGATATTTACTGAAACAAATATATTAAGTATTTTGGGAAATGCTTGACGTCTTCAAACGCTATATGCATTACCTACAAAGAATTATGTTCTCTCCTGCAAAGTTTTCACGTAGCATTCTTCTTATTGTAACAGTGGTATCACGACGGAGTGAACTACCACCTATTCTTAATATTTTAGTTGATGTTTTATATTGCTATAATTATATTATAGCTATCAAAATTATCTCCTTACTACGTAGTTATCTTTCTTAG
>JADAQX010000838.1:0-22491 GCA_015476325.1 Cardiosporidium cionae
TAATCTCGTTGGTGATAGTTTTTCTTTTAAAAGCGAGTAGTAGTATATTCTTGTGGTCCTCGTGTTAAATATCGCAGTCTTTGTTGTCTATTTTTTTTTTGGAATAAATCACCTAAAAATGAGCCATCGCATGGCTTACCTCGCAGACATCTTCATCAGTTTTGTTTTATTTCATATTTGTCTATAAAGGGTGGCAGTAATTTTCTTCTACTGAATGGCTTGTGCACCCAACTAACGCTGTAGTTTTTGGTTGCTAATAGAAGTTTAAGACTCCAGAGAATGTAATTTACCGAATCTTTGGCACACCGATAAGTATCTCTCATAAGATATTAAAAATGTATCTTGCCGTCAGTATTCTATCTTGCTATATATTAAATGGAATAATACTCTTTTTAAAAATAAAAAAATCCTTCACGTCTAATAAAAGGGGAGAGAGATTAGAAATTTGTATGAGGTGGTTCTTTCTTTTTTTATAATGTTAATCTTTTTTTCTAAAAGGCTTAATAGTTTGAATTCTATCGTTTTGCAATACTCCCTTTTTTGTTTGTGAATATAAAAAACGAATTTGAAAAGGGGATGAACAGTGAGATAAGGGGAGGAGGGAATGAAATCAACAATAGTATTTTATATGTATTAAGAGAGAATGCTCAATTTTGGATGCAATGTGAAGTAGTTTTCACAGTGTTGGCGATTTTGTAAAGACTTTCATGTGTATAAGTGAGCCATGAAAATAAAAAAATCCTTGTTGCAGCATATAATTCAAAGTTATTTAAATTTGTCAAATTTTTTTTTGAAACCAATATAAGATAAGGAGATATACATGCGCATATACTTAGTTACATTGCTAGGTTATATTAGGCGGAAAAACTATTACTCCTCAGCACCGCGCGTTAAATCTGCAATTTCGGTTGAAATTTGACATTTTCTACTGATTTTCTGTATGAAAAAGCAATTTTAAGAACAAAACAATATTTTAGTTATAAAATTAAAATAATGATTAAAAAAAATTAAAAACAATATTCGGTGGGCATACTCAATTGTAAGAACATATTCTTTGGGTATATTCATATTGAATGAAAACATATGCACTGATGGTACAACAACTTCTACCTGCAACTGTTCTTCGTTTGGTTGTAATCCCGCAGATATTTTTTCTTCTAGCTCAGTTATTTCTTTCATTTTCTTGCGGAGATTTCGTAATCTAGCACGGCATCAGTAAGAAATTAGCAATTTTCCACATGGTTCAATTGCTCAAAGAGATAGTGATACAAACAAGCAACTTTATAGACACAAATATAGTTGTTAGAAAGTGGCAATGCACGAGGTCAAATCATGCATACTTATCTACACGTCTAATCAAAAGCAATTGCAATGATTTTATTCAAGCGTGATATTAAATATACCTCTTCGCAGTATCAACCTCTTCGACCGATGCTTTTGTCTCATATTCATCTGAAATCTTCAGTTTGGAACTCTCAACAATCAGATCAGCTATGTCTGCTTCAGGTGCATTACTAGCCTTCTTTTTCTTTCTTCTCGTTTTTTTAGTTTTTTGTATAGGTATTTCTTCATCGCTATCTTCGTGTAGTGTATAAGTAGGTTGGGCATGCACCGAATAAGTTTCCCTATACAACTGTTGCCTTGTTTTGAAAGAGGCTTGCTCTTCCTGATCGAAAGAAAGGATAGCTCAGCAAAAGCTTCAGAAAAAGAATTTCTTAATACGACAAACCGATATACATTAGCTAAAAAACCATTATTAAGAAGAAACTGAAGGAAAAAAGAGTTTAACTTCTAGGAATGGCAGAGTTAAAAATGAACCACTTTTACTTTTATGCTAAACCATTTTCTTAACGTAAAATCTTTTATAGTCTTATTTAACACTGCACTTTTTATCCTTTTAATAGATTATAAAAAGAAAGATATATTTCTATAGATTTTCAAATTTTTCACCTAGCAACCTCATATATATAGCATATAAATTACTTCTGCAAAACTATACGCTCTATGATGCAATGATTTTATTATTAACTTTGGTAACTCTTACAGAGAAGAAGTGATGATATGCCTTTTCATGTGATGATGGCATGTTTATGTCATAAAAAAAAGTTGTGCTAAGAAGATACAGCTACTCTTTCATGTAGTACATCTAATGCTGACTTACAGTGGGAATGTAGCCTGGCTTTACGCGTATATCTTTTCGATAACTGCCATCTTTTCTCCTTGAACCTTTTATGACTTTCTCTCCAGAATCACCGACGACGTAAGTTTCTCCCATAGCAGATCGCTCTATACGAGAAACTCCATCGCTGAAGTCCAGTTCAAGTGGCTGTTGACGGTTGTTGCGCATTTTACGTGAGAGGAAAACCTCTACAAATAATAGTACGCATATAGTTTAAATGAAACAATTGATTCCTTAAAATAGCACAGCGCTTCGATTGCTTCCAATGAGAAATTTAACAATCATCTCCCACTCCAATATATTTATTCTTACGGCAGAAATCAAAATTTGGATAGTTGATCAAAATGCCAGGAGCATCCGTAATTGAAAATGAATTTTGCAGCTTTCCTAAGCTATAAAATCATGTATTGCGATTTCTCAAATTCTTACACGCACAACCCTTCAATATGCGTGAAACGGTTGAGTAAGTACCTCGGCTGCTTCTTCAGGGGAGTAGCGAATGTCCAATGGAGTGACCGAGGAACTCGTTCTCAAATGGCATCCAATTCAGTGGCGAAGAAACTTAGAAACAATCCCAACTATGATATTGTCAGCACTCTTAACATTTAGCGTAACTCTTTTTAAGGATGAAAACTGCAATTTAACAATTTCTCAAGTTCAAAAAGGATCAGGATCGTTTGTATATCACTAAGACTAACCATGGAAAACAATCAGTCTAAACAAGTGTATTCACTTATTTCTTTGACTCCGTGTTGCCAAAAAGTTTTTAATTTTCTTTGGTTCAGCGGGAGAGAGTGTTGCTGCATAATATGTTGGCAAAAATTTGTTAGGATAATTTAGTATGTTCATAACATAGAGCACCGGATGTAAAACTATTGCGTAACAAATAACTGAGACACTTTACTTGCAATTTAATTTAAAAATAGTGAAAATATAATCAAAAAAGAACTACTTGATGTACAAATTTTTAATGTGTTAAAATCGCTGGATCAATTTTAAAAAATTATGACAATAGCATGACACTGTTTGCAGAGATTATTTACCCACATTTTCCTTTTGAAAGATTGTGATGCTTATGATGTATTATAAATTGAAAAAATAAATATATCGTTATTTATATATTTTCCTGTTAAAATCTGACTTAGCCAGCTGAATCCGAATTGGTTGTGCAAAAAGTATTAGCAGGTTATGCAATGCTGAAATGGAATCATCGAATTACCTTATGCTTCAAAACAAAGCGTACTATAAAAACTACGAGCGTCTATGAAAATAAATGATTATTTACTACTTTGAAGAACATTAACGCCCTATACCTAATATGCACAACAGCAACAATTAGTAAAAGCAAAGTTATCCTGATGTCTCATCGATGTAAAAAATGTTAGGATTATGTAAGTTTTCACTGCTCAGAGTAGCCCCATTCAACATGAAAAATGAATCAAATTCTTAGATCATCAATAGCAGCAGCGGAAATGTTAAAATTTCTTTTTAGTGATTCCAATGCTATTGATTGTATACAGCTGTTTTCTTTCGTTTCATTTTTATAAGGCAAGCATCTCCCAACTATGTATTAGAAAAGAAGTAAGTTTTATTCGTCAAAGCATCAAAATAGAAAAAAATAACAAAATATTTTGAAATTATTTGACACAAGTTTATATGATTGAAATTGAAGATGTCAGAATGTTGATACATTCCCGGCAAGTAAGCAGCAGTCTTTCACCGTATAATTCAACTTTTTTCTTTGGTAGAACTGAAACAAGTGCCTCCATTGTTATTGGAGAATTACTCTTCTGCATCTTCTCGCACAAAGTGTAAATATTTTGAATCTGTGTATCATTAAGAATGTAATTACTGGATATATCTACCTCTCTACCCAATTTCTTTCCCATACTCTTCATAATCCTATAGCATTCACGAAAGTGTTCGCTATTCTTCTGCTTCTGTTCTAACACAGCTTTTACATTACTGTTTTCCATACCCGCTTGCATAAAGGTATGCAATGCACTAGTTCTTATCTGATATAGCGAGAACGTATACGGAGAGCCATTAAGCAATTGGAAATTAATAGACAACGTTGGATAATGATCGTCGCTTTCTTTTTCCAACCGTTTATACAATATTATACCTTCCTCACTAAGCTGAATATAAGAATTAGTTGAATATGCAGTGTGGTAAAATTCTTCTTTTAAGGCATTTCTGACAACAAGATTGATAATTATAGCTTGCAGCATTTCACTATCTGCGAGCGCAGCACGATCTCCAAAATTTTGAATAGACAACCTTTTCTTCCATTCAGTTTGGAGCTGAAGCAATGTATTCTTTTTGTTGGAGTCACCTTTAATCGCATACAAAAAGTTTAGCAGACTTCTAATAGCTTGTTTCAGTAACGCGATATCACAAGAATCAAAGTGATGCATTTTTGAACTGTATGCAGCTGGTGTTGGGGTAACTTTTGGACGCTTAGAACGCTCTGACGTGCTTTCAATGTCAATCATTTCTACATTAGATGATGATGACGCAGCTTTATACTCGCTTGTGAATAAGCAAATATCACACATGTTGTTGCAGTCAACATAAGCATCTCCAAAATGATGGCATAAAAACTGCCTGCGACAAACTCGCTGAGTGCAAAGGGTTACCATTTTATAGAGAAGGTTAAGGCCAGTTGCTTCCCAATAAACCATCACCGAATGGCGGCAAACATCAGAAGAACGATAGAGAAGCAAACAATGTGCTGGTCGTCCATCACGACCTGCCCTGCCCGTTTCTTGATAGTAACTTTCAGGAGATTTAGGAAGAGTATGATGGATAACAAAACGAACGTCTTCTTTGTTTATACCCATCCCGAAAGCAACAGTTGCAACTACTACTTGCACCAAACCCTCAGACCATTTATTCTGCACCTAAAAATAAAAGCAAAGCATATGCAAACCGCAGTAATATTTCCATTTACCTGACACAAATTAAGAAGTTTTCTATTATCCACTAAACATAGCAAAACCACTTCATAGGATTATTTGAAACCTATTTGTGCAACATGCTTATAGCCAACACCGGAAAAACTGTCTTATGTAAATCGATCTGATGTAACGTTTTGCGTAGAACTATTACAAAGAAAATAGCTATTCAAAACACAAAAAATTCCAAACATTCCATATGAAAAAGTGACACAAAAGAGACGCACTACTTGAAATATCTATTTTCCGCAATAATTGGCACGCACTATAACTTAGTTCATAAATCCGTGTAATAAAAGTATCATTAAATCTCTACGGTAAAACAAGATTACTACAAAAGTTATTCAATATTTAAAGTACTTTCCTATTCTTTTTCATTAAATACAAACTTTAAAAAAGTTCCGTTCCCACTTCTTGACAAATACGTTTCAATAATAAGCGTTGCCATGTTTGCTCTTTTCGAGATTTATAGAATTTCAATAAAAAGAGTGCAAACAATTAGGCTGTGAAATCGTTCATTACACTATTGCATATATGAAAAATAACTCACTTCAAGCCTTGTTTTTGTATCCACATCACTATGATAATAAGCGCAAGAAATGTTAAAACTTTTCATTAGCTCCCCACAAACAAACTGAGCATCTTTGCGAGAAATGCAATAGATAATGCCTGGATAGTTGCTTGGAAATTGCTTAATAAAAGAAGCAAGTAACTGAATTACTTCATCAGATTGTTTTGGTTTATATTTGACTTCATAAAATAGATTGGGACGATTTATATGCGAGCGAAAAACTTGACAAAAAGGAATATCTAACATCTTTTTAACATCAGCAATTACTTCTGCTGTGGCTGTTGCTGTTAACAACAAAAGTGGTACTGACTGAAAGTGTTTTTTCAAGATACTCAGCCGTAAATAATCTTGACGAAAGGCATGACCCCATTGAGATACACAATGAACTTCATCAATTACTATCATTGACAAATTTCCAGCATCATGAATTTTCTCCAAGCTGCTCATAAAATATTTGCTTTTGGCAATGCGTTCGGGTGTGATATACAAAAAACGTAATGTACTTGCATTTTTCATCTGAGAATCTATTAGAGAATTATGAAGCATTTTCATGGCATCTTGAATTTCTTTTGCTTCATCTTTAGTGTTTTGTGATGTTAAAAACGAAGCAAATATATTGATTGCCCTAAGTGCCATAACCTAAAAAGTAAATTATATTAAAAAGATATTTACAAATTAAAGAAATAGTTTAGGTTAGCAAGATCAAAAGAATAAGACAAAATGAACTTTACAATGAATTTTCTAACTTCATAGAAATTAGATACTATTTTGGTCTATATAAACCATTCAAATCCTCCTTATTTATAGCATCTATATATTTTTTAAACTTGCATTGCTTTACCACGTAGTCTTAGCTTTCTATATATTTAAAAACAAATAAATATTGAAGCAACCAAAATAAAAATATTTTCTAAAAGAAATGCACAATTTTGGCATAGAAAATAGAACTGCTATTGATTTTTGCTTCTTGATACATTTATGTGGATACACAGTTCCTTCATCTAACCTAACTTAACCAACCTGGTCATGCATAAGAGAAATAAGCGGGGATACAACCAAGGTAAGTCCACAATTGCGAAGTAGCGCAGGAACTTGAAAGCATATGGATTTTCCTCCTCCCGTTGGCATAATTAAAAGGGCATCATTTTTAGAAAGTAAGCAATTCATAACTTCCAGCTGATTTTTTCGATATACGGAAAGTCCGAAATAATCTTTCATAATCTCCCTAAGTTGTTTGCTCCAACTATGCGTTTCAACTGACCAATCTTGAGATAATTCACGATGTAATATCTCCATTAACTGTGCTTGTATGCTCTCCTTCTGCGACATTATAGACCCTAATTGCTTTTCCAACCCTTGAATCTGTGCCTTTATGCTGATTTCGGTAGCAGAGAGGCTTTGAAATCTTCTCTGCAGTACAGTTTCATCTGCAGATGTGCTTGTAACTTCCTGTTCTTTTGAAGCCATTATGATTCATTCAAAAACTTGTTATACATAGAAGTTACCCAATTCTATTTATGCAATAAAAATATTAGAAGCGTTACCTCGTTATTTATACACATTCATTCTTTTATCAATGATAAAAAGTAAAAAATAAAATACTTTTATTTGCTTCAGCACCTGATGGTACTCTATAATCTTAAAAATAAATTTCAAATATTTCCACTCGGATTATCCATGAAGGTAAGAGAGAATATCTACATTCCAATAACCTACATAAAACAACACATTGGCAAATCGGCATGGAGTATGTAGCAGAGAAAGGTACCCCACCCGTTCGATATCGCTTCATTGTATCAAATCATTTCAACAACTCTACAAACTTACAAATAAATATCTACTAATGACATATGTAAATCCATTAGATTAAAATCAAACGATAAAGGGTGACTCCATGAGCAGATTATCACTCAATAGCATCATGTTTTTCAAGGTAAAACAAAATTGCAAAAAAAACAAGTAGAGAATTTTTGGTGTGGAATCCTCTTTCTTACATCGTTTCATGCATAATCAGATCAACATAATTTACAGTTAGCAAAGAAATAATTTATAGGTAAGCAGCAATTACAAAATATATTTCAAAAATACATACATTATGAGCATTGTCATGTCCTAAAAACTTCATGCGAAATTAAGTGATAAAATTGACCAAATAAAAAGAGGTTTTCATATCTTTACAAGATATTAGTAAAAATATGACTTTCTTGCGAAAGTTACTAGAGTGAATGCAATAGGGATATACCTGTTTTGGAAGCACTACCTCTCCATTCCTTTAAAATATAAGAAAGTGGGAGAAACTCCATTGGCCAGGAAATATATGTGTACGGACTTTTACACAACAGTAAAAACTGTTATCAAAAGATTTACCCGTTTTGTAAGGAGATTTTCATTGAAAAGCTTTTGTACGTTATACACGCGTTGCAAACTTTGAACAATAGAACAGATACGTACCAAGAGAAAAGCTGAAAGTGCACCGAAGTCCCTCATTGATGAAATGAAATGGACGAATATATTTTTCTTTTGTGATCATGTACTATACAGCCCTTCAAAATTCAGTGGACAATCTCCCGTTTAGTTTGCAAGTATGCACAACCAAACTTTTCCTTATTGATTTGAGCGTCCAACTCACGCTGTGGCTTCTTTAGAATACTCGGATGGGGTCGACGGAACCAACTAAGCCTTTCGAGGAGAAGGCTGATTTAGCCGCGTTTCCTGTTAATACTCCCGCGTCCCAGTTGACTTTACCTCTCACACCTTATGGTACTACACATTTTCGTTTGCTTCGATTTCTCGAGAGCGGCCCTCCCGTATGGGAAGCCGCTCCTTTTGATTCGAATACTCCACCTGATGAATCGAGCGAAAACACGCTACCAGCACCTCCTCCTGATTTGCGTCAATTCGCGGAAGCGTTTAGTCTTGCTGTGGACACCGCTCAGCGCCTTCACTCCTTAATCAACCCTTCTTCCACTCAAGAGGGTCTTGGAGAAAATTCATATAATCCTACTTCTTGGATGGAAGCGATTGCACATCGTGACTCTGCGCAGCGTTGGCTGGCAAGCTTGCTGGTGATGATTGATCTTTTATTAGGTACGCTCTCTCGGCCTAGTAAATCTCCCTTTCTCGCTTTAACGCCCACCAGGCATGAAATAGAATCTATCCCTGTTCAAACAAGTACAAATGAGCAGTCAGATCCTTCACTGGGGAACAATTCCACCAATGCACTCACTGTTGCTCATTCGATGCAATGGATCCTGGTTAAGCACAAGGAACTCTGCATAGGAATAGCTGCTCGACGTCGTAGTTTGAATCCTCTCATCAATATTTGTACGGATATGCAAACGCAATTGCATCATTCGGTGCTTCTTCATAAAGATTTTCTTATCATATTAGGCCAGTTACGACCCTATTGGAAACTCTTGCGGCGGCGCTATGCGGCTACTGATTTTACGCAGAATGTTGGAAATTATCCTTATCTAGCTGAAATAGTAGTGAAGTTCTTTTCACTTCCAGCTATAGGTTGGGAAATAGCTGATAATCATGCATTTTTGACATGGCCACCGTATCCGAATTGCTCTCCTTTTAGAGGTCAATATGCGCATTTAAGGTTTGGTACTTCCAGTGTTTCTCCTTTAACAGGTCAGGACCAGATTAACCGAGGTTTTGTTGGCTTAAACGTATGCATAATATTTAGAAAGCTGTTTTCTTGTTTCTTATGAAGAAGAACCGTAGCAAGGAAATGAATTTTTGTTAAAAAGAATGTGCTGCGTTACCGCTGTATACACTTTACTAGAGCGCACGCAGTTATTGATTCTATCAAATGCTTGTGGCCTTTCGTATATAACATCACCAAGTGAAGCTTGTGTCTACATGTTTTTTAATAATGTGAAAGTTAGAATTTTGTTTATACGGTAGAAGGAACTAGATTTACAATTTTGTTTCAAAACCGATTGGAAACTGTGTAATGAATGGAAAGGGTCATGACATAAGTCATGCCATTCAATTACGCGCTGTTAAACAAAACTCTTTTGTAAATTGGTTTTATTGTCTTCACCAAAGCGTACTGATTAATTTTTTTATTAAATATGCAAATTCCTTGTTTTTACAAATTGCAGATTCTTGTGCTAACACACTTACGCATCAAATTGAGCGCCCAATTGTGCAGGCAACTCACGTAACAGTGAATTTTGAGGGATCCCCTGCATACTTCATCGAAAAAAAATATCAATTAATCATTACAATTCATCCAATTGACTTGAAAATAATTTCCTCTGACCAGGAACATTCAGGCCATGTCAAACTGAGGTCGCAAAGAACTCCAGTAATCCCAGAGGCGATAAGTCATCCAATTGCTCAACGAGTTCATCTTCAGCTTAAAGCTGCCCAATTGGCATTGATTGATAGAGCTACTTTTTGCGTTTTGAGTAGTCATGCACAGCGACTATCTTCTTCAATTGGAGAAATAGATCTTGGGCCTGATGATATCGGCGGTGCTAGCATTGCAAAAGATCATTCCTTCAGAGCTGATTATGATAAGAGTGCAACAAAAAGTGGCAGTTTAGTGGAAAATTTTCCTGCAGAATCTGTATGCTGTATCCAAAGTGATAGCTCAGAGCTCTCCTTTTATGTTAAAGGTATTGTATCAAGCGAATCTAAATCAAATGATGGAGAAATACTTTCTGCTTCCCCCTCGATTTCCACTCCTAGTACGCAGATATTTCCTATCGATGTTGTCGTACGGTTACAATTCATACCGATCACAAATAATTCATCTCATCTTTCTTTCGTTGCGCATTCAGTAACAGAAGCAAGCAACGTATTTCCTTCTGAAAGTAGTGAAGACACGAATTTATCAAATAATAAAAAACGTCAAACAAATTTTCCACGTTCAGAATTGGCTGGAGCAGTTTCAAAAGAAGTCTTGGTAGCTTTAGAAGATTTTGCGTTATTTAAGCTACGTGACATGTTTCTAGATGCCTGGAAATTTCGCAGCGTTGAACTGCCACAGCAATGTTTCGATATACATCCGGCTGTTTTCAATAGTAGTATTCCACAAAACCCTGGTGGAACTATATTACAGCGTTTTCTGCGATGGCTTATACCCTATTTCCAAGACATTGCGTTTTGTTCTTGATAGATAGGAATTTGAAAATAAACATTTAGAAATATGTACTAGCATATGCATCTGAAAAGACTTTGTTATCAAGCAAGACCAATTGATTTGTTGCAAAAGCCAACTCGTTGCTGTAGCTGTAAATCCTCTTTACTTATCCTTGCTTTTGCATACTCCAACCTGAATGTATGTAAATTGTTTCGTTTTCAAAGAAAAGCACTGATAAAGTAACGAAAAAGCATTAGTCAAAGGGTAGTGAATGAACTATCGCTTATTTAAATTCTATCTTTCAGTATAACTAAGGCTTCGCAAGCTCAATTTAATAATCCATCTTTTCGTTATTACTAATTTTGAATGTCACTGCAATTTAAATAAAACCTACTCTGATGTGAATGGAACACAACACGTATGTTATGATTTGCACTCTCCATCTTTTCCTTCTTAATAGCTTGTGGATAAATTGCTTTTATTCCACGTTACATTTATTTCTTAATCCTAGCAGGTATGAGATTATAATGTAGTATTTCCAATATGCATGCCATACAAGCCAAAAATCTTTGGAAAGAAAACGATACAGGACCTATCCAAAAAGAGAGTTGTAAATAATGCATTGGAATAGAACATTTATCTGTCTCTTGTTTTAACCCTAGATATGAAAGAGCAAAGAAATTCATCGTGTTCGAAAATCTTGGTTGTATGAAAATAACATTGCAGAATTAGAGAGACACCAAATGAAAGAGCAGTTCCGCACATTCATACGATATTTGATAAGAATAAGTGTACAAACGTATATGTGCTTACTAATTACGATTCAGTTGAGACAAGAAATCATTGATTGTTTACACGACTGTTTTGTCATTATAGACATACGCACAAGGTTTTCATATTGTAGAAACAATTCATTACGCAAAAATTCTTCAAATAGTTTTCCCATTTAACATTACCGTTTCTAAAAGTTTGCTCACTCAACTGCTGTTTCAAATATTAATTTATTGCAATTTTTAATGAAATTTCCTCTTCCTGTTTTTTGATTTCCATAAATTATCGCGTCCATAATTCTAACTTTGTGTATCGATGTGCTGCACCAATTGATAGAAAAGCATGAGAAGTCGATGCTGTACTTTATCAGGTGAAATGCTGTTAACCTCAGTTAATGAAACTTCTTATTCAATTACTTCATGGAGATTGCATTCATTTTTAAAAATAATTATTAAGGAGAATGCATTATCTTCTTTAAAAGGTGCAGTTTTAAAAAAATAAGTGTGGATTGTTAAAGAGAAAATTCGAATAGTTGCAATACAATAAAGCACATCTCTTTTCATAATTCTAAAAAGTTTGTCTCCAGAAAAACAAAATGATCCAAATGATATTTAGTCATGAATAGACAATGGCATCAACCTATTTTAAATGTGCCGGCAAATGTAATGAAGCATGACCAAAATAATAGACAAATCTTTCCGCATATATATCTTGATCAAGTCAGTTTAAATTGCATACAGCAATCACGTCAACTCTACAAACAAATAAATTCTGCTGTTTCAGTAAATTAGAAAAAAACTCCAAGAGAAAAAATTTGGTTTAAAGCTATCCACTTTTCTTCGAATATGTATAAAATTGAGAAGTCGCGGCTATGACAGAAAATGAAAAATCTAGTAACTGAACATTGCAAAGATACTTGCAGCACAAAGTTGCCGCAATATTTCCTTCAGTAAAAGCAGATATTATGTAAAATTACAATGTTGGTAAGAAATTGAGCAGATCCATTGAGCGAATAGAAGCGCAACTCAATGTTTAAAATATCTTGGATAGATATACTCGCAAAAAAGTTCTATTCTCAATATCGGTTAAATGCTGATACATGCTATTTTTTGTATACAAAACTATAGGAGCAAGAAACAGACGATTATCATCGCCCTATCGATTCAAAAAATCAAACCAAACAGTCATTCTACAACTTCCAAGAGCAGCACTTTGTTAGTAAAAATAAAAATTCAATCAAAACAAAACAGTCCATCTTATTAGATTGAATCATAGGCGAAACTTGTAAGTGAACTTCCATCCTTCTCGGAGTAATCTTCACGCTATTCTTCAATATTAGTACAGAAAGTGCTATTCTCACAAAAAAGAGGGGAATAGGATAATGGCATCATTTCATTGCTTTCCAAATGATCTGCATACAGAGAAAATTGAAAGTAGCAAAAACAGCCAAAATCATGAAAAATAACTCCTCCAACTCATATCAACATGCAGATGCTGAATCTTTTTTTAAGATTGCCTGCAGGTTGACAAAAGTTGTAAAACGTACACAAAAAAATTAACCAGCTACACACTGAGCTGGCGCATTACAACATAATAATAAATTTTCGCTTAGCCACACACACACTCCCAGTAAAAAATTCCAGACAACCCCATTTTAGCACCAGAGCAGAATCTTTGCAATTCCATACGAGCAAATATCCCGTTCGATTTTGCCTTATTTGTCAACTTCTGCTTAGTCTCGACCTCTTGCCTTGCATTATTTCGTAAAGCAGTAGTCCCCAATATAGAAGGATCCTTCTTAATAGGAGATGTAAATAAATTATTTTTTTCTGATATCTCAGATGGCATGTGCATTAGATTCCTGCATTTTTTAATAAAATGCGGGGAGTTATGATTCAAACTTTTTGCAATCGCTTCTTGGCCATTCGTTAAAACGGGTGACATATTTTTCTTCTCTGCATGAGAGCTTACAACATGGGTAGAGCATCGTTGCAAATTCCGACAAGGATCTTGCTTTAATGCTGGAGGATCAATCTGCGTATCACCGTGTATTGACAGGGGTTTCAACTGCTCTACGAGAAAATCTTCAGGCGATGCACAATGAAGTGTGTTGGCTTGCTTATTTTTCATAGATTGACCATAGGGAGTAGGTACAGACGCAGCAGAATGGCTTCCTTGAAAGTGTTCTGCTGCGCTCGTTAACAGCGTTGTGGGTTTTTCTAAGTGCGTCAGGCATTCCTCTGCTAGCTGATGACTGAGAATTCGCGTACTACTTCGATTATCATGTATGTTTCCATTTGTATTATTTTTGTTTGAAGAATCCTCATTATCAATACAACGGATAACTTTTTTAGCGATACGTTGGGCTGCTTCATGGGAAAGGGAGCTATTTGAAGGATTTGTCAAATTTAATTTTATGGCAGATGCATGCAACGGTGTAGTGTGCGTATGCTTAGAAGGAATTTCCCAAAGGAAATCTTCACTTTCGTGGGGCAACGAAGTAGAAGTGTCTGCATGGTTTGAAAAAACGGAAGGTATGCTTGTGGAAAGGTGAGATGCATGCTGCCCTTGCTTGACCAAAGAATTCTGCTTTTTTGAATTCTTAATGTTAAGATGAGATACTTTAATTGTCTTATCTACCATATTTTTATAGACAACTTTACCTGTAACTTTGCTACTATCTAATTTTTTTGATTCCATAAAACGAGGAATACGCGAGGGTTCTTTTTTTTTTGAAAGCACCTCGTGCCTATTTCTGCTAGACTTAGATGTGTTAGAAGGGCAAATTTGACGGGATGGCGTAGTAATCGAAACGGAATTCAAAGTATGTGTATCTGTGTACAAATTTTTGTTTGTGGGTGCATACTCGGTTGATCCAAAGCTCGTTTGCGCTCGTCTATCAAAATTTTTAAAGTGCTTTTCTATAGCGGGAGATGACGTATGCAAGAATTGAGGAGACTGTAAACCAAACAGTTTACTCTCATCAATTTTGTTGAAACTCGAAAGAGTTGAAGCAATCGCGTTTGTTGAAGGGCTTCTACTCAATGATGGCTGCTTTGAAGACTTCAACAAATTTTTGGAAAATCGTGTTACATTCAGGCTGCATGTATACAAAAATCAATGGGAAACACTTGTTTATATCAAGAAAATAAGAAATTTAAAAAAAAAGGTGGAACGTCTTTTTCAACGTAAAGTTATCTGCATGTACATTACATAGATCTACGCTGCTCAATACACAGAACCAACGAAAGGATTCATTCCGTAATTTACCTATGTGAAGGGGAGACTGAGCGTTTCTTGAATTTAAAGTCATCCTGATTACACATTAAAATCAATACTTTCTTTATTTCACGAACTAACATCTTTTAAACGTGAGAGCATTATGCAATCCTCAAATGAAGAAAAAAATTCTTTTTGCCGGCAGAAATCATTTCAACATTAAAAATAACATCATAACACACAAAACGCACCGATTATCCAAAACAGCTACAAACAGAAACTTTAAATAAGAGCACAGTTTATTTTTGACATTGAAAAATTACCAAAAAAAATTAATAAATCTTCAAAAACGTAAGAAAGCATACACGGAAGTTTTCTTTTCTTAGATAGAACGCATACACAGCATAGTGTGAAAAAATCATGCTATGACTCCACCAGCTAAGAAATTGTGAAAACAGCCTCCCTTCCCTTAGCTACAAAATAAGCGGATACAAATAAGAAAAAAGATTGTCTTGTAAAAAGGCAGAATGTACAGTTGTATTTCTAATTTCTATTATTGTAATTCTAGCATACATCACCATGAATTCAGAAATGTACTTGAAAAATGGGATCAGGATGGTGCTTTGTCTGTACTTTAGCACGCACAGAAGATAAATTTAATGGTTTGCAATCCTCTAGTTTGACGGATCGACGAGAATTTCTTTTTAAAAAATCGTGTTTAGGAGCTGTAATAAAGATTGTGTATAAAGGAGCAAGAAAATACATGACAACAAAAGGAATTACAGAAAATGCAAAGTAATTAAATTATATTTCATCAGTTCCAGCATCGATGCTAATGGCAAGCTTACACTATCCACAAAGCATAAACAGAAAAATTCCTATTTAGCAAACTATTTAATAAAAAGAATATTCAACAAAATTAGGAAGGGGCAATGCTACAGATCAAGTACCTATGACTTTACTTTTTTCATTTAATTAAATAATAAAGACCAATTCATTTTATATAATATCTAAATGAAAGCTTAAACTTTCCTACACTAAATAGATTTTGTTATTGTACAAGTTACTACTCTACCCGTAATAAACTGCTTGTCCTCATAAATGCTATCGTTCTCTTCAGCATCTCTTTGTAAGGTATCCATGCTACCATATAATCCATTAGAGAAATCTGCACTTTTACCAAATTTGTAATTTGATCGAAAAGAAGCTTGATGGTGGTAGAATAGCGAACAGAAAGCATATTTCAGTAAATAAAAATTTATGAAAACCTCCCATCTTTGAATTACTTCAGCAAGCTTTATTGATTTCTTCTGCAAATATGTTCTCCTCCACCATCGCTGAATTTTGATTATGGTATCCACTAAGGCTTTTATTTTATCCACATTCTGCCGAACCTTTTTCATTTTCAAGTAATGCCGAAATCTGTAAGAAAACAAATGTGAGATATGTGCACGCAAGGTAACCATAAAAAGAATAAAGGAAAAAGTTAAAGTATCCTTCATCATTTTCATATATTGGCACCAGTTAAACGTGTAAAGAGATACTCTCTTCATTATGGGTCTTTGAGAAATATATCAAGAATTCCCATAGTAGCAAAAAACAATATAACTTTTTCTATCCCATTTTATAGATCCTTAAGAAGCATCTTTTACGAATAAAAAAAAAATTGTTGAAAATTCCGTCAATGGTATATCTCTTTTTAAACAAATATGGAAGTTCAGGGTTAAAGCTTCCTCTGCAAAAGTTTCTCTGTTTACAGCCAATAGGTTCATACTACATTAATCTGGTTTTCATGTCTACTCAAGGTCATTCAGATAACAAAGACAAACTTTATTTCATTTCTCTCCATCTAATTAAAAAAATTTTTAATATACCCTCGTTGAATCTGGCATGCTGCTAACGTTACTCTATTGTCACATCTTTCATGCAAACGTTTCGGAAGCATGGAATGAAATTCTCTATTCCCCATATCAGCAGAATAATCATTATCTAAAGGATCAATGATTTCCATAAAACTAGGGATATGAATGCTGCTGCTTTCCAAAGCATCCAACGAAACAACCAAAGGAGTTGGTGGGTCATCGCCTCTATTTTGCAATGGTGGAATTGAATGGGTAGATCGAATACTCTCAAGCGGAGATCCTTGGCTTGATGAAGTATAATTGGATTGATTTTTCTCCGATAATGAAGACGTTGGAGAAACTCCTGAGAAACGCAACAGTCTTGCGTCTTTCTCAACGCATCGACTGATCGTAGAATATGAGAGAGGTGAAGAGTTATACGAGCCCCGTGACATTTTGTGAGTGTTATGAAATAATTTTGTCTTCAAGTGGGTACAAGGATATCCCCTAAGAACTCCTCCATTACCTAAAAAAAGGGTCAAATTCGCTTAGAAGGAAAGCTTCTACGAGGAAGTAATTCTTAAAGAAATACCATAAACAATGCATGCATTTCAAAATGAAGCAAAATCAACTGAGCTTTAAACTCTTACTACTGTAAGACAAAACAATGAATGCAACAGGCAGACAAAAAATTAATCATGTCTCCAGTAAAAGGAATAGATCGAATTCAAAAGCTTCATTAGTGAACGAAAAAATTTCGCGGTATAGCTAATATGTGAGCACACACCTGTACGACTTGTCTTTCGGATCAGACGTGATTTTTACAACAACTTCAAGTTGACAAGAATGGGTTGGATTCGCAAAGAGAAAACTACCATCTGGCAAGGCATTTAGACAAATTTGTTCTTATGCTAAGTGCCCTTAACTTGATTCAATTCAAATATTATGGTTCGAAACGTTATAATTTGCTTAGTATGTTTTATAGTAAAGATGTGCCTAACGGAATCTTAATTTGTGCAAGTCAAGGCGGCACCCTCTCTGTATGCAAGCAAACACTACTACAAAATGTATTGAGACGCTGCATGGTTATGCGTAGTATTAATTTTTATCCATGAAAGCAAAACGTAGTGATGCCAATATTTTTCCAAATCGATATGTCAATATCAGTGCAGTTTGGCCCGCACCTGATTGAGATTTTCTTGAGATGGCTGTAGTTACTACCGCAAACCGTGCTCTCTGCAAAAGAAATTTATGGATAATGGAAAATAGAGTAACTACATCATAATCACATGGCTTGTAAAAAGCGATCTTTCTAGTAAGCAGAGAATGAAATATCCGAGATTTTTCTTTATACTAGAACATGTTAATTAAAATGATAAAAACTTCTTTCGGTAGTGGGCACTTAATCAATGTAAAAAGGATAATCGAAATGGAGTTTCATTTTCACAGCAATATTTCCTCAATTAAACGTCGAAAGCAAAAGTCCTATGGCACTCACTGCTTTCTAGCGGCGACAAATAATGTAAGAACTATACAGTTTTTCAACATCTCCGTATAATGCAGATATAGTAGTACAGAAGCACACTTTCATGTGGACTCCATGCTTCCATCTCTTACAGGATATGCAAATTATACTTGAAGTGCTTTGCTAATGAAAATAAACAACTTTAAAAGGGTACCAAAAAGAAGGACCGCTACAGTGGAAATGAGGTTAATTGAAGTTGGTTAAAAGGCATGTATCAGTAATAAGAAAATGCACTAAACGGCGTCATGGATACGGGTTAAACACGAATGCTTGAAAAAAAGACCAGTAGTCACATTAGCGTAGTTGTAAGGCCTAGTTTTAATTTATCAATAAATTGACTGCATGGCATTTTAAAAATTTCGTTTGTGGATTCAAATTTATTCTCGCAAATGTATTACCAATGTTCTGCTCGTTTTAAATCACTACTGCAACAAGAAATAAAAATTGCTACATTAAAAGACAATCTTACACGGTGAAACCATCTGTATTTTTTTAACTTTATAATTTTTCAAATAAAAAGAGGAAACAGTGCTTCCATGAAAATCAATGTAGTTAATGGTCACAAAAAAAGGCTGCCTGCCAAACAGAAGCGCCCAACTAGAAATAGAAAAATTTACAATCGGCTTGCATCTGTAGAATCGGGTTGGCATAATGGAGTGTCATGTACTTCAAATTCTTCAGGGGGAGGATGCTTTATTTCTTTTAGCCACGTATCAAATAACCTACTAGATGCAAAGGCATTCACTCGTTGATATTGCATAGTATCACGCTGTTTGAAACACTCAAATGCTTTGTTGAGAAATGTAAAATCAACTGCAGCGCAAATTTGTCGGCAATCGTGTTTACAATACCCTGTAGCATACTCAAGGATATTCAAGTCATCCGCTTCGTTTTTACTGCTTTGACTATTGAAACTCCCATTCTTTTGAATACTTTCTGCAATTTTCATAGTCGAAGTACATATTAGCCATGTCTGCACAAAATATAAGTGAACACGCAGTAGTAAAACTGTTGGCCTTGGATGAAATCTCTGAATTTTTTGCTGCAACATGCCGCTCGATAACAGAGAACAATCCCTCACGCTTACGTACAACTAAATACATAGCAAAAATTTGCACTTCTGCCAAGTTGTAGATGCAGGTAAAAGACAAAGGTAAATGCAAGCAGCAAGGACTTCAAGTTTCTGTAGCGTTGAGTTACCTAGTGTAGACTTTTTCTCATCATCTAAAGAAACGAAAATAGCAGGGTCACACAAAAAAGAGATAGAAAATCAATCTCTAACAGTGCTAATATCAACCTGGATTACCTTGTTAATCTTTCAACTTTTACTTACAAGGTGATCTTTGGCTTCATAACATTTCATCAAAAGACTCTGTGCATGATCTTTCAAATGTACTGCACAACTTTCTCCAAGAAATTTCATCGCGATCATACTAAGCTGGCCTACAATTTTTCGAATCATCGCATGATTCATCGAAATCAATGACAATGCCTCTAAGCACGTATACTGAAATCTGTATTATGTACAAAGAAACCAAAACTAAAAAAATTAGATGCGTAGTTCTGCTTAGAGAACAAAATGTGTCCATCAGATTAATGTATGTACACACAAAGCTATAACAAACAAATATCTTAATATCAAATGTACATAGCATTTAAGTCAATTATTTTACATTACAGGGTCAAATCTTCTTTTGTGTAGAGAATCACAAAGTATAACAGAAAATCAGATTTGCAATTGAGCTATTTTTCTCTATTAAGAAACCACACAAGAAAAGAGGAAAGAAAACTAGATAAAACAGAGATTCGGATAGTTACTTGAAATCTTCTGTACGATTGATGCAGTCAATAGACGTAGCAGGCTGCGTCTGGTACATTAAACGCTTTTCTAGATGAGGAAAAACATTCTCTGTAAACCTGAAGAAACATAAAATAAACAATTCTTGCGGCTTTACCAAAGGAATAGCAGGCATGGAATGTACACGCTCTATAATCAATTAATATCATATCTTTATTGTTAGAAAAAAACCAAAAAAAAGATGAAAAACGAAATGTAGAATAAAAAAAGGATAAAATAAAAACAAAGAAATACTAAAACGAATACAATTTTTCAAAAAGAGTATACAAAGAATGGCCATATGAAACAATTTTTTTAAGGAATTGAAATCGAATCATAAAAATCAGCAAAACAAAAAAACTAAAAAGCATCCTTACAGTGTCAAATTAATAAAAACTTAACATACACTCATGAGGAAACATCACTAAAAAAACAATATATAGAAAATATACATTCTACAAAACTCCCTTATATACGTATGCCTGTTTCTACATGCTTCCTCCAAATTGTATTTTGTAATACCTTTTCTTTCTCATGGATGGACGCTTATTAAATAATGTATACCAGTCAAAACATGTACAAAAATTTAAAAGAGAGGAAATGAGTGTAGATCTCGTTAGGATCTATCCTACTACTTTCTATAGATGGATCATCCTTTTTACTTATTACACACCCACCTATTTATCAACCCCATTTCTCAAAGTCTCAAATGTATCTTTATTACCCACATTTTTTTATGACTCTGTAGAGTATATACTGTGTTTCTCATGTTTCTTCTCCTTTCTCTTGCAACTCATAAACACAAAGTTTACTCATCTCTTCTTCTCTTTAATTTTTCCACGTATATTTTTTATCCTGAATGTGCTATAAAAACTTTCACACCTGTCTCGAATAAAATCACCGGCTACAAATGCTATAAATTTCAAAATTTCTAAAGCCAATGCAACGATAGCTAGAGGACGATCTCCATAAAAGGAAGGTATGAGAGAAGGCCATAACTGCAAATAAAACTCAAAAACATAAAGTTTGTATAAACAAAGAAATATACAAACACCCCAAAAAACAAGCCTCCTATCTCTTTCCCTCCGGTCATTATGGAAGATCATGTTTTTTCATTTAAAATTCGTTTTTTTTTTTGGGTATCTCTCGTTTATTATATTTTTCAAATTATTTATAAAATATTCACAACTATCCTTTTTTTCTTTTCCTTTCATTACTATAGTTTTTATATTGTACTATTGGCAAAATAGTTACACTTCTTTTGTGTCAAATTTTCTTTTTCCTTTTTTTCTCCAGTTCTCTTTTACTCTCCTTCTCTCAAGTTTTGCATTTGCAATCAGGATCTTTCACCTAATAAAATTTATTTGTAAAAATGCATCGTAAAATGAGTAAATCAAAACTCTATTACTAATATAAAGCCCATATATATATATATATATAAAGAGGATTTTTTTTTTAGTCTCCTACCTCATGAATTCTTGGAAGTAATTCACTCATACGTGATGTTAACACATATAAAGCATGCAGAATTCCAAAATGTGCATAAAATTGAACAAAAATCCTATTTTAAAAAAAAAAGAAAAGATATTTTTATAATAGAGTGGAATACACATGTCACTTCTAAACGTTTCATACATCTATAGATGAAAATCTCATTATAGAATAAAAAAAGTAGCCATTACTCTCTTTAGTATGAACCACACCGGATATAATTCTCATCTTAGGTTGTTCTCTTCATCTAAAACCCAATTTCTCCCTTTTTTACTATCCTTAACATACTTTCATTTTTACTACTCTCTCAAAGATGTCTTTATTTTAACTTATGCTTTCTCTTTGGGGTAGTAGCAAGCACAAGAAAGACTCAGAACTAATCCTACTCCTTTTTTAAAGTAGCAGTCCACTCACATATTTGTATAGTTATTTACAATGCTAATCAATTCAAAGAAATCGACCAAACATATGCTTTTTCATTGTAAAATTTTTATTTTTGTTCTTTTTTTCTTTTGAATTCTCCCACATTCCCTGATCATTCCTTATCCTCCTTGCTATTCCTCCCCATTTATCTCTCTTCTTTCCTAAATTTCTTCTCCATTTCCATGTCGACATTCTTAACCTCTCTCATTCTTACCCTAACTCCTATCCTGTTCCCTCTCTCTCTCTCATACCTTCCCAACCCGTTCCCTCTCTCGTTCCCTCCCACCTTTCCTCCCTCTCTCACACCCTCCCTCTTCCTCACACCGTTCCTCCCTCCCTCCCACCTTTCCTCTCTCCCTCCCTCCCACCTTTCCTCTCTCCCTCCTTCCCACCTTTCCTCTCTCCCTCCCTCCCACCTTTCCTTTCTCCCTCCCATCTTCCTTCACATACTCCCACCCCCTCCCTCTTCCTCACACCCCCTCTCTCCCCTCCACCCCCCCTCTCCCACTCCCCTCCACACCCCCATCCCCCCTTTACCGCGAATCACCAAGAAGATAACGCAACCGAATCAGCATAGAG